>CAJNOQ010005816.1:0-14617 GCA_905250885.1 Didymodactylos carnosus | reverse complement strand
CAACAGGATGAGAGGTAACATTACCGGAATAACATAGACGTATGCAGTTTTCAATGCTCTATCAAACGATGATAAAATGTGTTTTCCAATGATTTGCCGTTTTGGTAAAATCTGGTTTTTCCAACTAAGGTTTTCTGGAAAACCTTACGAAATCCGGTTTTGACCTGAAAACACTGGTTTGAAGCGGATTTCTTTTCTGTACCGGAAAGCTGGGACATTTTTGAGTATATCTAGGGGCTTTTGGAGGTTTCCATACCAAATCCAAGGGGAAAAATCCTGCTTTTAATGAACCAGGTCGTCGGCGCCATCTGACAGTAAAATCGATTTTTTTCGATCAAAACTTAACTATTTTCCAGTTTTGACCTGATATTCACGATCAGCATCAAATCCTGCATCGAATAAAGTATCTTTAGAAAAATTCTGAATAAAAATGTTTTTCAATGTTCCAAAGGTGGGATAGGGGTTTTAAATTTTCCGAAAAATTGAAAATGATTTGTCAAAGGTGCCATATACCTCATTCGACGCAGGATGTCACGCTTATTCTGAATATGTAACTCTTGTTCAGAAATATCAAGGGAAAATTTTGACCCTTATAAGCCCCCGTCCTTTGATCAGCAGCATTATTCCAACTCCTAGTAGATTCACGGACAGACTCACTTCTAGTGAGATGCATGAACTTCATTACCTTCTGCTGGAAAAGTCGTTCATGAAAAAATAGTATTTCTCTTACAAATTTTGTAAAAATGACCGGAAGAAAATACCTTTCCAGCAGTTAAATGTGTTCCGTTGCATAGTGGTATCAAAAGCGTAATGCTTAACTGTGAATTCTCTTCATAAAAAGTTAGAAAGCGAGGGAAACCTCGGAAAAAAGGAAGGTACTGTACCTGAATACCAGTCGTACTTATCTAGACATATACCTATCATCTAGTACGGTTCTGTTGGAAAAGTGACTCAGCGGAGTAGACGGTAGCTGAAAAAGGATAATAAAAAGCTTTAATGGGTACCACCTTACAACAAAACAAATAAACACAATAATGCTTCAGAGTTTCTCTTGCGCATTAGAAAACTATGATCAAGATATCTTAGCAATATTAGCAGTACTCCAATGAAACAGTAACTGATTTTAGAGCTGTTTGTAATGGCGTAGAAACTTATCACACGTCTTGATGTGTTTAAATAAAACAATGCTTGTTGGAAAAAGCAAGTGTTTACTCCATAGAAATCGAAAAAACGTTTCAAAAAAGTGAATATTTTTGAATGTTCTTTTTGTTTCAAGAGAAACCTTAAAAAGTTCATTGCTGCTTAAAGTACGCTCTTCAAGCTGCGCAAATTACCCTATTTAAATAGCGTAAAAGAATCAATACTCTCATGTGTTTAGATCAGAGTCGAAAAATTTATCAGAAATGCGAGGGGGATACCCTTAATGGAAACATATGGACATTAGAGCGCAGAGAAAGTGAGATCAAAGGATTTGAACTATCTGAAAGATACAGTTCTCATGGTTGATGCCTTGCTACTGATAACATAATCCTATAAAGATCACAAACTTTTGTACGTTAAAGGGCTTACGATCAACAAACGTACAGAAACTTTTTTCCGTATCCAGGAACAAACACGACGCTTCCAAATACTTTGTAAAAACGAAAATCGTGTATAAAACGACACCCTGAAGCATGCTTCAATCTAAATTACAGCGTCCTTTCCTCGACTTTGTTGTCATCCACGTATCTGCCAGAAATAATTTTATTCATTTGACATTTTTTCAGAAAAATAATATGACAACAACAAGATTTCAATGGTTGTGGAGATCAAGTAAAGAACCCTTGTCTCCGGAATCGATAAACGACGAATGGAAACCATATTCTGACGTTGAAACGGAAATAATTGAAACTGCGTTTACGGCGTTTCAGCAGAACAACGAAGAACAAGTGGTCGAATTAGACAAATGTATAATTGATCTGAACCGTCATTTACAAACATCAAAAACAGATAAACAAAATCAAGGCCCAATCAAACGGGTGGCAGTCAGTTTAAACGATCGACGTTGTCTGAGAAAAGAACGATTTTGCAAAATCCTGAAAAATCCTCAATTTGACAAAAACCGAAGACCTAATTCAAAAATCGACGTCGGTCAGTCGATGTAGTTTCTTTTCCTCTTTTAAGCAAAAAAAAATGAACTCTCTACGACAAACCGCTATCAAAAATCTTGGGACGCACTTCAGGTGTAACTCTTATATAGACAAAATACTGTATGAAATATTGGGATAAATACCGGGAAATTAGAGATCGATATATTTTTGAACATCTTCATAAACGAGAACTATATAAGGTTCAACGGTTTCATGTGAAACTGTCGAATACAAACATTTATTATACAGTTGATCATCTTGTGGTGAATAATCTGAACATGGACGACTGCGAATTATGGTTGATTGTGGAGTTTGGCGTAATTCAGTTTCAAATGAATCAAGACCTTAAACAAGGACGGTAAATATAACATTTCATCTATACAAATCAATTTTGGAAAATACGAATATCACAAAAACACGCTCCCCTTTCCACCAAAGTTTGCTTGGGTAGGTCATTTTTCTTCTCGTGATAAAAAAGCGTCACGACATGTATACGTTCTTATGACTGATAATGACAATTCTATGTTCGAGCATCATGAAATGTAATGAACAATTGAAGAGTAATGAACAATTTGATGTGTGTGGTGATTTAGCACTGAGAGATGTGAGTTGTTCTTGCATTGTCTGTGTACAATTGTCTGTATTATCAACTAAATTGGATTTTGATTGTAATTGTTGTTGTTGCCGATAACCATATCAAAGATGTTCTTTTTGTTCATAACTAATTATTTCTGCTGACGTTAGATCGGGTTTGACATCACATGTCGTTTTAAAATATAACCACACAATCGTCAGAAAGATAAATTATTAATATTTTAAGAGAGAAAAACATTGATAGCTTTTACTTGGTGACAATCGTTTTGAAATAACCGGTACAGACAATGTCTTTCGAGTTTTATAATACGCATTTTCAAGTCCTCTGATTAGTAAGGATGTTCTTCCGCAAATAAGTTGCAAAAGTGTGTCATTATCTCTGGGCTACCCGTTATGTAGATTGAGTAAGTTTCCTTTCAACGTCGTTTAACTTTCGTATGACCTTTGGAACTGCCGCCTTTGCTCGACTTCGTGACGGCCTTTTTCGATCCTTTGCTTGGTATTTTTGGAGGCATCTTGATAACTCGAAAACGATAAGTGTGGAAGAGAGATAAGCAGCGTCAGAATGAGATTAACCTACTTAGATTAGAAAAAGTGATGTAACTATATGAATATATTATTGGTATAAGTGATAGTCTATTGTTTCTAGAAATTTTTCATTACGATGAAACTCATTAGTGTGTAAAATCGTCAATCTAGCTTCTTCCTTTTTATACGTGAACAAAACTTACCTAAAAGGAACAGCTAAAGAAAATTTTTAAACTGCATAAAAAAATGGAATGATAGTAGACTAATTAATTTTCAAGATATGAAAAAAATTTAAGAAATTTAGGGTTCTATTAAATTTTGTTTCTGTCTCTACACTGCACAACTAATAATTGAGCACATATGTAAGAATCCGTCTGCAGAATTCTCTATCGATTTGCCATCTATGAATCGGAAACTATATGATAATATATAATAATTCGATTGTTGTAGTAGTGATGATGGTAATGTGCACACTATTTATGTCTTTCTCGCTAGTCCCAAACTATGAGTGCTCATACAAGTGTTTATTCTAAACTTCCATGATGTTGTTGATATCTGTAATCACTGTACAGAGTAATTTAGATCATCGAAAACAGAGTTTAGATACTGTATATAATAATCAAGTTTTTCTTCATAAGCTATTTTTTTCAACTCTGTATAATGATGCTTTTGTTAAGTTATTTATCTGCACACACGAGCCGTGAACTGGTAAAAACCTCTTCTATCGTCATAGTGCAGTATCGTTCGAGAGTAAAGACCAGGCAAAGGGTTGATACAGCTCCTCTCACAGCCGTATCAGTTAGTTATCCGTTTTACGTAACTGCCTTGTCCACTTCGTATATAAGAATCGATACTAGGACTTCTTTTCTAATACAAGAGCCCTACCTTCTTGTGTGTTGATTAAAATTTTTTTTTTTCTTGCCTGTATCAAGCATTCATTGACTGACTCACGCACTACGGGGCCTGTTCATTCTGTATATGACTCAATTGATCTCTTACTATTCAGCATTATATAGTGAATATTAGTTCTCTGAATTAATGCATAAAGAAAAATTACACTCTATGTTCGTTATCATGATACAAACAACTCTTTGTTGAGCTTCTTATGACATATACCTTACACGTCTGTGCTCAAACATATGAGTAAAATGATGTTTGATGTTGTGCAATCGGTTATTCCTTCTGTTTCTCCTGCATTTTTATGTTTTGTTTATTCACTCAAACTTAATAATAACGGTTTCAACAAGTTGTTTTTTACCAAAAGTAAAAATAATTTCTTTCACTTCACTTTTTTTTAAATTCTATTTCGATTACGTTACCGTTACATCAAGCGACAGCAAGTACGCATTCACATGAAGTTTTATCTTATTATCATGAAACTAGGAGCAGTTTTAGAAGAGCTGTTTAAATCGAGTATTTGAGAGCTACTGAATCAGAATACGTCAGATTAAATATCAGTTCGGCGTAGCCTATATATGACCCTAGGTTGGAAGTATTCTGAGCCTTTTGTAATTAATTTTTGATTTTTCACTTGAAGTTAGTTATACACTTTTGTTCGGAATTAAATTCTCTACCGAATGGTATATAAACTGGCTACCAAACTATGTAAAAAGTCTTTTGAAAATGAATAAAGAAAACATACCATTTTTGCTTCTGTTTCACTTGTCACTGAGAGTATCACGTATCATTCAAGTCATTGAGAGTATCATCTCTGTTCCAGTTGTGTAAATAGATGCAGATATTTAGTTTAGAAATGTATTGAGTGAAAAGAAAACATACCATTTTTGCTTCTGTTTCACTTTCATCAGAATAAGAAACAGAGTGAGTTAACGTGTCCGACTAATGTGTCTTTACAACAATATAATATTCATTGGATTAGAGTGAGTAAAAGGTATTTCATGTTTCAATTCCATACAGCACTACGACATTTTTCTCATACAAAATCGGCATTTTCTAACTGCGTAAATCATGACGCTGTTCCTTATGTCACTATTAGATTAATTTAGACAAATTAGGAAAAATACCCAGTTGATTGCGATTAAGATTTCTCCACGTCAAATAAAGCATTAAGAGAAACCGACAAGAGCAAAATAAACACTTGGGGACCATTTTGTTCTTCTCTCTGGGCAGAAATGAATTTGAAAACAAAATAATAGAATAAAAAGTCATTGAGAATATCGTCTCTGTTCGAGTGTGTAAATACATGCAGAAATTCAACTTGGAAAGGTATTGAGTGAAAAGAAAATATACCATTTTTGCTTTTGTTTCACTTCATCCCAATAAGAAACAGAGTGAGTTAAGGGTCTGACTAATGTGCGTTTACAAGAATATAATATTCATTCGATTACAGTGAGTAAAAGATATTTCAGGTTTCAATTCCACACAGCACTAAGACATCTAGGAGATAGATGAATGGTCTGCTGGTTGGCATTCTTTACTAGCTGCATTCTCATACAAAGTCCATGTTTTCTGGCTGCGTTCATCATGACGCTGTTTCTTGTGTTCCTGTTAGATTAAATTAGACAAATTAGGAAAAATACCCAGTTGACTGCGATTAAGATTTCTCCACGTCAAATAAAGCATTAAGAGAAACCGACAAGAGCAAAATAAACACTTGGGGACCATTTTGTTCTTCTCTCTGGGCAGAAATGAATTTGAAAACAAAATAATAGAATAAAAAGTCATTGAGAATATCGTCTCTGTTCGAGTGTGTAAATAGATGCAGAAATTCAACTTGGAAAGGTATTGAGTGAAAAGAAAATATACCATTTTTGCTTTTGTTTCACTTTCATCACAATAAAAAAACAGAGTGCGTTAAGGTGCCGGACTAATGTACGTTTACAACAATAAAATATTCATTGGGTTACAGTGAGTAAAAGGTATTTCATGTTCCAGTTCCATACAGCACTAGGACGTCTAAGAGATAGATGAATAGTCTGCTAGTTGCCGTTGTTCACTAGCTACATTCTCATACAAAGTCGATATTTTCTAACTGCGTTCAACATGACGCTGTTGTTCATGTCACTGAGAGTATCACGTATCATTCAAGTCATTGAGAGTATCATCTCTGTTCCAGTTGTGTAAATAGATGCAGATATTTAGTTTAGAAATGTATTGAGTGAAAAGAAAACATACCATTTTTGCTTCTGTTTCACTTTCATCAGAATAAGAAACAGAGTGAGTTAACGTGTCCGACTAATGTGTCTTTACAACAATATAATATTCATTGGATTAGAGTGAGTAAAAGGTATTTCATGTTTCAATTCCATACAGCACTACGACATTTTTCTCATACAAAATCGGCATTTTCCAACTGCGTATATCATGACGCTGTTCCTTATGTAACTGTTAGATTAAATACGTATAATAAGTTTTGTATTATCAATAAAAGAGAAGGGTAAAAAATAGAAACATTTACTCATGCTCATATCTTATGGCAGGTCGCACACCTTAGTACTGTTCAGTATTCTGAATGGTGCTCAAACGAGAAAAGTGCTCTCAGAGATCCGAATAGTAGGTTTTGTAGAGCTTGAAATTCTCTATCTTTTGGTATGTAAAGGAACTTTTATTTGAAGGGGAAGTACGAAGCAAATGCAGAAATATTTAGTCCAGTTTATTATGGCACACCCATTATTACTTTTCTTTCTTTTGGAAAAGAAAAGGTACCGCTTTCCTTCCTCAACTCTCTCCGCAAATTCTCTTCTCACTCTCCCGTAAATTTTCTGGCTGACGATTTTTTGCATTTACTGGGCTGAAAAGCTTTACTTGAACGGTTCACTGCTCTAATTGAGTTAGCAATTGGAGAGATTTGCTCGGGGGCTTTGCTCCTCCAAATAAGTTTTTCGTCAAGTTCATGCAAAAATCTATCGTTTCGCGCACTACGGGAGCTCCGTAAGCATCCACAAAAACAGTCGTCGTTGGGTGTGGCCTAGGGTGCACGGGCACTGCTTCTCACGAATTCTCAATGAGTCTTCATTAACATGGATATTAGATGGATAAGATCTTCTTACCATTACTCATTGTCAATACAGTAAAACCTCTATTAGTGAACGCCTCTCTATTCTGAATGTGAACACTTCTTTACAGTTCCTCTAGCTATTATAACCTCTCTAATGTGAACACACGTGCAATGATTTTTTTTATCTCTATCTACTACTGTCTATCACCTTTCTCTTACGTGTCACGACTGAGCATACTCTCTCACGGATAAAAAAGTACATTTTTCTATTCGCTCGTTCTCCCCTATATTTTATTATTATATTTTCATTTGCATATCCATGGATACAGCATAAGTTAAACTACATATACCGAAAGTAAAAACCTTCTGAAACTCAATGATGGCAGTAGTGGCTTCGTGCATGATACAGGAAATCAGGAGTTGACCTACCGACCCAACACAAGATTTTGTGGAACATCAGCGAAACCCTAGAGTTTCATCGAAGTCCAGAGAAAGTTCCCCACTAAAACCATGAAACTATTTACATGTCACTTCACCCGAACTAGTTCGGAATAAAAGTACGAAACTTTTATAGCTGAGTCATGAACCTGTTTTTGTAAAGTGGAGTTTCGCTGCTAGCATACGAAACCTATTAGCACTTAAACCACATGCAAATGATTTTGTTTTACAATTACGAAACTCTCATATGCCATACGAAACTTTTAGATGACTTACGGTACTATCGAGTGTTTTGTCTCAAACATACGAAACCTTTAAGAGAGTTTTGTGCAAGACTTGTGAAAGTTTGTCAATCAGAGGAACCTAAAAAGGTTCCTTTGAGAAATTTCGAAAGAATTTTCATTCCACCGAACCTAAAATCGTTCTGTATCATAGCGCAGAACTTTTCAAGTTCGGGGACAAACCGATTTTTTAAGAGTATATATGTGCAGCCTTAGCAGAACCGATCGAAATGTTTATGCTTCAGATCATAAATTTATATATTGTTCTTTGAAAAAGTTATACAAGCTCGAAATACTGCATCTGTCTTCTGGTGAGCATATAAGTCTTATCAACGTCGATGATAATGCAATGGAATCAACAAAGAATAAAATTGTAGAAATTTTACAATTAAACGATGATGACAATCAGGATTCAATTGTTCCTGATGTATTGAATAATGGTCGACAAGCGTTAGTCAAATATGAACAGGATATTATACCAGAAATCTACACAGATGTAATGAAGAATGATGACAATAAACTGATGACATCATTAAAAAAGTTTTTCCAACAACAATGGGAAACACAATATGGCTCGTCTCATCAATGGTTTATTTCATTTCTTAAAGGATATGAAGTTGGAGAAAATGTTGATGTATTTCAGCGTGTTTTAAACCGTACAGCTGAATATGGAAATAGATTTATAAAACATTGTCCACTTTTATCGATTGTTCTACAGCTTGTATTTGAAAGTATTGGTGATGAAGAATTACTTGAAGCGAATGTTTTTGATGATCGCTATTTAAAGGAATCTAATGTACACAATATAAAGTGCTTAGAAGAGAGAAATGTCTGCGATGAACTATGGTTTTCAATTACAAATGATGGCTTGACCTCAATCACAAAGTATCCTGAATATATCATCGAAGATGTAATGAACCAACAGTTAGACAAAACTCAGTCAACCTTATTTCATGCATTGCGCGTATATTATAGACCGCAACTGTTCTCACTGTTGGAAATCCACAAAATTCCTAACAGAGGAAATCTGTATGACTTACTACTGGAAAATGTTGCTGAACACGGTTGGTTAATGGGCTTAGAAACAATTCAGAGACAAATTACGCCAAGATCTTACAGTAATTTATCAACAAGCATCAATTCTCTTCTGGAACAACGGAAGGCACAAAAACAGAAAGTGCAACAGCAATCAATACGGAAAAATGAAGACGAAGTGCACCTAGAGACAAACAATGTAACATCAAACAACATACAGTCGGAATCAAGTAATGCAAACTTGACAACAGCATCTAGCAAAGAGTCAGGTAGTTAAGATTTTTCAACATTTTTCCTTTTTATTCAATTTTCCTACCAAAATTATTAGCTTCATGATTTATGCAATGACTTCAGGGTTAGAGTGAGGATGGCGGTAACTATTTGGTTATTTTCTAAGGTCAGATGTGTTCACACTCACTTACCTCTGCACCCGTACCCTCAATAAAATCGATAGAATCAATCGTATTTTTTGACGATGATTCGATCCAAGTTGTGATTGACAATTGATTATTTAATTAAAATCACTGCCATGGTCTGCGATGGTTCTAAACCATATCTGTCACGGTGTATGAAGAGGGTTGCAAGCTTCTACCCTATATAATTGAACACACCGTTCAGATCGTGTTCGTCAAAATCTTCTCTAATGAAACAGACGTGAGCAGAAATTTCTTGAAAAAATGTTCGATATAAAATGTATTGAAATGGTTTGTTTCTAGGACTATAATATGTGTTGTATGAGAGAAATATACATCTTTCGAAAATTTTTTAGGGTAGAGACCAAGCCCTCTGCCACTGTCCGCATGTTTCTAAGCTCACCCAAAGTCGATTGCTGCATAAACTGGAACACAAGCAAGGATCTGCGATTTTCGAAAAACACAAGAAATAAAGTCCTGTAAAAGATAGAAGTGTACGGCTCCGATTCGGCTAGGCGACAAGAGAAAGCTTACGCACACACTAGGTTTACTCCCGAATGTTGAAAATTGATAGCCTACACACAAGCCATAGCCGATTAATGTTTCAATCATCCGCTCATGTTGTTATAGATAAAATGTTGTTAGGAAATGTGCCATTCTCTATTCTTGATTGTGTTGCGTGTCGTTTAATACTGTAAGTCATCTTAAATTGCTTAATTTGTCTTGATTTAGAACTCTCAACACAACTAAGTCAAACAAAAATAAATCAATCGGAAACAAGCGTTCTAACACAAAGTCCAACTTCGATAGGACAAACGCAGGCAAGCACTATATCTATAACAGAAACATCAGATTATGCAACCCAAAGCACAAATAAGGATGAAAGTACAGTAAAAAGATCAGAAAAGGCCTCTGAAGTGATGCTCGATGAAAAGGAAAAGAAAAACATGTATCTTGTCAATCTAAGTGAAGATTTGGCTACTATGCCCTCTTGTGCTGAAAAAACCGCAATGGAACTTTTGCTGCATTATGAGAAAAAGTTGTTTGGCTATACACTGGCTACATACGAAGAAAAAAATGTGGATTCATTATTACAGAAGCTACAAGATCAAGTGAAGAACGAAGAATTACTTTCAGTACAAATCATGACTAATCTTCAGGACTTAAACAGGTCTGTACGTAGTGATGCTTCTTCGTCGGTAGTGAGTGTTTTGGGAAAGCTATTAAAAAGCATTAGACCGTTAAATATCCATGAGATAAAGAGACTACTCGATCTACGGACAAAACAGCTAAATTAATAGTTGATAAAGATATTATCCTGTTGTTAGGTTCTACCGGCGCGGGTAAATCTACTACCATTCACTTTTTGGCTGGCTCCAAGATGAAACAGGATAAAGTAGAGATTTCTCCTGGGCAGTTTCTAGACCATATTGCAGTTGAGCCTGCCAACAATCGTGACTTGATTAGAGTGACGACCAGTCCATCAAGCGTTTCAGAAACTCGGTATATCTGGCCAGTGACGATATCATTGAAGGATATTCTTGGCTCTCATATGACCGGCGACATCATTTTGTGTGATGCGCCAGGTTTTGCTGATACGTCAGGTCCCGAAGTGGATATTGCAAATGGTTTGGGAGTCATCAAAGCTCTCAGTGGTTGTAAAAGTGTCAAAATACTAGCTTTATCAAGTTATGTAAATGTCGGAGATAGGGGACAAGGAATTCAGATACTGGCACATATTTTAAGCAAGATGATAAAGGACATTGAAGATAATCTTGGTAGTATCTTTTATGCATTTACAAAGTATCCTCCAGAAAAAGATGACATTCATGCCCGCTTGCTAGACATAAAGCAAACGAAAGTAGCTGAAGATTCTTTTTTATCTAACGATACTAGCTTTGTGATAGTACTCGACGATATGATAGAGAAAACTAAGCAAGGTGGTTTCAAAATTGACCCTGTTAATGGCTCTCCGAGAGAGTTAATCCAAAAAATTAATCGTCTAAATTTTATTAAATATCCAGGAGAGATTTTTCGATTTTCAATGAGCGAAGATTCAAGTGCAGCCATTAACAATTATGTTAAACAGTGTCAGTTAAGTGTCATATGTGCAGTGAAGTACAAAGACATTGACCTTGTCGTTTATTATTTGAATAATTTAAAGGCTTTAAAAAGCTGGATAGAGGAAAGCTTCATCCACGATGCTTATGAAAAATCTACACGCTGTATAAGCGAGAATATTGAGGAGTATTGTAATGAAGTGATAAGAAAATTCAATCGCGCATTGGAAAGTCAGGATGGATTAAGAGAAGAAGATATTCGTGAATACAAAAAGTCTGTTGAATATATTGAGAGCATCCAAAAACCACTAGATGAGCATTTAAAATCAGGTGTGGCAAAACCTGAATCACTTATACATAATATCGATCACGAACTTCAACAAAGACGTCTTGTTCTGGAAGAAACTGATTTGCAAAGTCATCTAGTAGGAGTATATTTAGGTAATCTTTATATGCTTAAGGATTCGTTTCGAGAATTTGAGGCGACTTACAGTAAAAGTTGCAAGGACTTTGAAGATCGTTTTGATAAGCTTGTAAAATCCTCCAATGAACCTATCGCAAATAATGAATTTGATAAGGTTGCTGAAATCATTCTTATAATATTCAAATCTTCATGTGTTCTAAAGCGCTATTTGCGTGAACAAGTGGAAGAAAAATACCAGGACGTCATCAAATCGCTCTTAAAGTACTTGAGTGGCTTTGTGGAAAAAGCAGAGCCTCTATTAGCGAAGATTCGGTTGAACGATGATGATGTGAAAGATTTGAAGAGTTATCTACTCATCTTGAAGTCGGCTAAAGAAACTCCGATGCTTCAGGAATGTCTTTCGACCTACACGAAAACGCTGAAAATAGGACTTGACACAGTGAATAAAAGTTTCAAAAGTTTGAATGAAATTTATAATGAATTCATCGACAAAATTGTCAGCTATTTCGGTGAAATTAATGTTAGAATTAAAGAGCTTTTTGAGAAAAGCGGGGATTACGCTCTAGAATCAATCGAAAAGTTAGTCAGTGACATGGGCAGTATTCGTACAATACCAGAAATTGAAGCAAAGACTTCTGGATCATATTATCGTACTGTTGAAAATGTTCGTGGATATATGCAACAGTTGCAAAGAGATGCTGAGCAGTTGATTGTTGACATAGAGAAAAAAACAGGTAGCATCAATTATGGACACCTCGCAAGATCGTTATCACGCTTAAGAAACGCAGAATGGATCAACCGTGCGAGTCCAGGAGCATATGATGCATTGATGCATCGTATTAAAGAAGAATTGATAGAGAATGCTCGGAACTTGGAAGAGCAATTGAAGAGGATAGATTTTCATTTAAAACATCCAGATAATGTGGGCGTTGCGCAGGCCATCGTTGAGAAAATTGAATCTATGAGCATTTTGGAACGCAGCGTTCCAGAACTTGAGGATTACAGAGTTAGGATACAAAAAAAGTTTCGTGAGACGACGCAGGCAGCGTTCGATAGTATCCAAAAGACTTTCAATTTGCAAGATATAGATGTTTATAACTTAAAACAGCAGCTGAAGGAACTTGAAAAAATTAAAAATGAATACGAGAAATTGCGTCCAGCTCAAAAATATTTACTCGAACAGCAGTATTTGAATGTAGATCAATTAAATGATGAGATCGAGAACCTAACCAAAAAACTTAAAGAAGAGACTGATAAAGAAGAGGCTCTGAAACTTGAGAAGGAAGAAAAGCTAAATAAGTTACAGGATATTGTTGGTCGATGCGTAAATTTGCGTGGACAAGGCTCAGATCAAAGTACTATGAGAGTGTCAGATGCCAACGCAGCAAAGACTTCGCAGAGAGACAAGCTGGAGTCAGATAATTATTTAAAAGAGCATGGCTTTTCAAAACTAGATGATGTATATGAAGCCATAGTAAACATTTCAAAAGATTATGATAAGAAATTGCAACTAATTCAAGAGAGTTGTAAAGGATTCATTGATACATTAAATCGCCTGGAAGAAATCAGAAAAAAACATAAATCATTGCTATTAGTAAGAAGTGATTCTGTTTCTTCGGAAGGGATGCAATATCTTCGAGAAAAAAAGCAAAACAGTATTGAATCAATCGATGTAGAAATTCAAGAGAAGAAGGTAAAAATCTCTGAACGTGAGAAAAATAAGCAAAAGTATGACTTCAGTGGTAGATTCGACGGTTCTGTGGCAAATGCTGCGTTATTTTACATAGTCCAATGCGAAAAGGTGGGAGATTCTCGAATTAAAGAAATTGCTACTGAAACTAATGAGATTATGCATAAATATTTAGGTGAATACGGCTATTTTTTAAAACAAGAGATGGCTAGGCTCTATCAGAATGGAAAAAATAGTGATGTTGAAGGAGGCCCTTTGCAGTATTGCCATGAATTATGCATACGTTTGGAGGAATTATCTTCACTTGAAAATTTTCCTGAGGTTTTCAAATGCGTGAAGGAAGCGGAACAGTTAGCGCATTGGAGGCAAGAAATCACGGCTTGCTATACTACTTTCAGTGATCTGATGGAGGAATACAAAAAGCGTGGTGACGGAGAATTGTTAGGGAAGCAATTAAGTGTAATCCAAGGGTTCATCTACTTGGATCGATTTTTAGGAAATACTCGATTTTACGACTTATATAGAAAGTCTCAATCATGCGTGATTGACGATCTAAATGTTGCTTACAGGGAATTAGTACAACATATATGTAACTCCGACTATGTAAGAGCAGGCATGATACTATCTAATATTGATGACAGGCCTTTAAATGCGAAAGCTAAAAAGCAGATTGAACTCGAATTACAAAGTTCACTAGTAAAATTGATGAGGGATATAAAATGTTCGGCACAATGGTTATACGGAAAAATTGAAAGAGGGGAAGAAAATAAGAAACAAATTGAAGAAATCGTAGCAAATCTTGAAAAAACTCAAAATGCATTGACTCAGTTCAATCTGATGGAACTTTTGGATGGAAAAACCAGGGGTGACCTGGAAAAATTTCAAGCAGAAGTCGACCAAATTTTATCTGATATTATTTTGCAAGGACTTAGTTCTATCAAAACGTATATGAATACTGATCACTTTGCCCAGGCTGAAGAAGGGATCGAGAAAATAACAAACGTTGTCCAACACCATCTTAAAAGCATCGTTACCTCACAGGAGGTTATCAAAAAAACTCAAGAATT
>CAJNOQ010005815.1:0-14617 GCA_905250885.1 Didymodactylos carnosus | reverse complement strand
GTTTTATGTACACTGCCTTCTGCTCGAAGGATCCATTTTCAAAATAGACATTTATACACCATTCGATAGAGAATTTGAACAGCTACATTTTACACTATATATATTTGAGAAAAGAGTTACTTCTATTTTTTGCCTAATGTCCGCCTGGATGCCTACTGTGCAAAGTGACTAAAACACAACATGAGCCATACTTCTACTACAGCATCATCATCCTCTACTGAATTCTCCATGAAATCAGCAGTGAATTCAGGCAGGAGTTGTTGGATATGATGGCACTATCCAACCCCTGTTGCGTTTGTAGCCAAAAACCGAGTTCGCATTAGTTTTTCGCGTTATGCGACATAGAAAAATTGAATCCCGGATCTCCCCCAGACAGTTCTTATCCGGAAACTTCTCGTCCGTACACTTCTTATCCAGACAGATCGCACTCTAGGACACTTCTTACCGTAGGACACTTCTTATTCCAGGACACTACTTACCTGGACCGATCTTACCCAGATAGATCGTGCTTCTCTGCAGAGGACACTTCTCACTGCCCGATACACAGTGGGCATCCAGGTGGAAGTTAGGTGAAAAGTCGAAGTTGTTCCTAATTCAAACACAAATAGTGGAAAATGTAGCCGTTTCAAAGGGGTATCGAATGGTATATAAATGTTTATTTTGAAAATGAGCACGACGAGAAATCACGATACACAAAACCGATTACGGATATCGTTACTACATACGAAATAAAGATTCTTTGCTTACTCAATTATGATACGCGATTTCAAAGCACATATTCAGAAGCAGCACGTCTTCAGCTATCTATTGATAACAAAATATTTCTATTTCGGCACCGAATTCAATAAATAAGAGCGACATGTTCTCCATCACGTCAGTCCATAGTAACAGTACTCCAGTACAGTCGGGTGGCCCTCGTTAGCCTCACGCGAAAATAACATTCAAACACATCAAAATGTTCCTCAAACGCTACTCTATGTATTCTAAAATCGCAAAATCTCGCATATTTTCCAAGGAGGTTTTATGGATTTTCCAAAATCCCAAGGGGTTTTCGCGTATTTCACATTTTTCTCTCTCACCAAAGCACTTTTTCGTACAAATAATGCCATATTCGGAATCATCGTGAAAAACTGCATCGAATGATGTATAGCTTTTTCATTTTTCTGCAGAAATATTTTCGATCAAATTGAATTATAGACTTGAGAGCTTGTCCGCAACAAATTTTGCTTAGGAATTTGGATATTTATTTTAGCAATAGTACACAAGTCTATAAACACATTTTTTATAGGTTTTCAAATATGATCTTTCGAATAGTGAGGTTCTCGAAATGCAAAAATATTTTTTATGGGTTTTCCAGAGATCCAGTCTCCAGAAAACCCACAACGAATTACTTTTGAGTACTGGAAATCTCATCATTAGAAAGAGCATATTCGAAAACCTATAGAAGAATGTATTTATAGGCTTTCATACCACTCTTACAGTATATGTCCGTCTGCTCTATAGAAAAATGCCCACTGTGCGATACTTCAAGGTTTGATGTTTTTTTTTGGTACTTTTTATATATTATATATTCAGAATCGGGTATTCAATCCGATCTTCCACAGACAGTTCTTATCCGGACAGATCTTACTCTAGGACACTTCATATCAAAGTTTGATATTTTTTCTGGAGAAGAATACCTCAAGGTTTTTACATATTCGAAATCCGCGCGACGAGTTACGTTGTACGGCGCAAAGATCTCATCGGGACCTCTCCGTTTTCTGGACTCGACGGCTTCCGTATAGGTTTTCACGGTATATTACACTATATTCAACTATAGACATCAAAGATGCCCGTTCACTTTTCTTTCCTTTGAACTTTCCGTCATATATTTTTTTTATGTGCTCGCATATATCTATGTGGAGCTTTATTTGTCGTTATAGAAAAGCACAAATTTTCTATTTTAATTTAGGTATTCATTTATTACATAACCAAAAGAGGCAGTACTCATCTGATATTCTGCCAACTTCGCGAATTAAAATTAAAATAACTAGAGAGGGTCCATTTTCACTTTATTGAAGAATCTGAATGTTGATTTTGAAGAATCTGGTGCAAACGCTTGTGACCATATTTCAAGTAATTATGTTCTAGGTTCTTGTCCGTATCGATTCTCTTCTTTTTACAAGATCACTGTTGTGAAGAACAATCAATGGATGACGGATTGGAATTCGTAATTAAACATTCAAGCGTAGAGAAGGCTGAAACGCATTCTTCCTATAAAAGTTGAGCTTTTGCACGATATTCAAAGCTAAAGACCAGTCTTTTATAGAGTAAATGTGCCTAATAAGAACGGACCTTTTAAGTTGCGGAGTCTTTCTTTACCGTAAGGGAATTTCTTAGTCGACCTATGCATTTTTTATAACAAATACGGTTTTTTAACGGATCTCTAGAAAACTTGTGCATAACGGAAAAATTTGAAATACTAAACTATTGATTTTTTTAGATCGTTAGATAGAAGAAAGTGCTCTCTACAAAACGAGAGCTAGGCGACATCTTCATTTACCGTGCTTCGGTAGCTACAGGCATTTTCCGCAAAGCCTTAGAACTACTCAATGCTTTCGTCTGGAAACCTCAAAAGCTATTGAAATATAATATTCCAACCATCACAAATCTTGTGGCAATGTTTTTTTGCAGAATAAAATTCAAAGCCTACTGAAAACTGATACTAGATAAAATAATTCATTTTTGCCTATTTGCACCGACAGCTAAAAAATTCATAACTCAGTCAGAATCGGTTCGAAACTACTTCAAAACATCAACATGTACTTCACTTTATCTGAACTACATCATGAAGTTCATTAGAAAGTTTAAAAGCCAAGAGAAAGTATTTCGGTCTTTTTTGACAGAATCTATAGAAAACTTTGGGAACAAGAGAATTTTTCTTACCAATTTCAAGCCCAGAATAAAGCTAATAAGATAAAATAAAGTAAGTTACATGTTGATATTCTGAAGTAGTTTTGAACCGGTTTTGACTGAGTTATGAATTTTTTAGCTGTCAGTGCAAATAGGCAAAAATGAATTATTTTATCTAGTACCAGTTTTCAGTAGGCTTTGAATTTTATTCTGGAAAAAAACATTGCCACAAGATTCGTGATGGTTGGAATATTATATTTCAATAGCTTTTGAGGTTTCTAGACGAAAGCTATCTATCTATGCCTTTATATCATCATTCTTATATTGCAATATAGGACGCTTTTTCTGTCAGTAATCATAATCAAGTGTACTATCATAATCAAGTGTACTGCTAAATTCTCTTCTTGATATCCGCTCAAATTATAGATCTAGTCTAACGTCAAGGTCTTTCGCATGGTTAAGTATTGAAATTGACACACCTCGAAGTAATAAAGCAATTGATATTCGTTTGTATCGTTGCGATGGATTTTTTCATGCATTTTCAAGAATGGTAAAGAAAACTTCACCCAGATTCTTAGTAATTTTGAGCTCTTTCATTTGTTCTTCTGAGAGAAGTTCTGCTAGTAAATCATAGACACAAATATGTATTCGATCGACCTTTGGTGCATGAGCCAATAACCAAAGTGTCATTGGAAAAGTTGTTTTGGAACAAATAAAGGAGCTCAATTTTCTCTTTGCAATAAGCCCATGATAGACGCTAAAATGGATTCAGTCCCGATTCGTCGACAAATTAATAAAAAATAATTGAAATTCCCGACTCGTCGACAAATTCATACATATGCAATAAAACATAATTCCTAGTTGTAAGTATTTATTTCTAATCAAGAGCAGAAATTAATCAACCAGCTTTATAATTAATGATATTTTTAAAACAGTGCGAGACGTATAAATACGTTTAGTTTTCTGAATCTGATTACAACAGAAAATTATTGAGTATTTTTCGTAACTTACTCAACTTTTTAAAAATAGTATATTCAATTGTCGAAACAGAGAGAGGTAAGGCTTGTTTGGTATTTTTAGGATATCGGTACTTAAAAGACCGAGTGCGAAATGAAAACACGTATAACCATGAACTGAATGTAGGGCGAAATGAGCAAGAGGAATTTCGCACAAGTTTGAAACGACGTATCCTGGAATTAAAGATGTTAATCGAGAAGGGGAAATGGCCATAGATCATTCTAGATTTAATGATAAATTTTTTAGTTTAGGTATAATTTTATTTATTTTATCTGAGGTAATGTTTTTTGTTTCATTTTTTTGATGTTATTTTGATTTTGTTTTTTCTGTTGATATGGAGTTGGGTGGAGTTTGACCCCCTAAAGGTATTGTTAGTATTAATCCGTTTAGTGTTCCGTTATTAAATACTTTAATTTTGTTATCTTCAGGAGTTACTATTACTTGAGCTCATTTTAGTATTCTAAGGAATAATTGGTTTAAAAGTGTTGTGAGACTTTTAATCACATTAATTTTAGGGGTTTATTTTTTAGTGGTTCAGGTTGGTGAGTATTCTGAGGCTTCTTTTAATTTTATAAGAAGCGGATATGGAAGGGTTTTTTTTTTAGCCACTGGGTTTCATGGTTTTCATGTTTTATTAGGTTGTTTTATAATTTTGGCTAGTTTAATTCGTATGTTAGTTTTATCTATGGAAGCTTGAGTTCATTATGGATTTGAATTTTCAGCCTGTTATTGGCATTTTGTTGACGTAGTTTGATTGTTTTTATTTGTATTTATTTATTGATGAGGTAATTAATGTGAATTTTATTATTGTATTTTTTTGTGTCTATTATCATACCTTTAGTATTATTAGTGTTATTTGAGTTAGGAATATTAAAATTATACTATAGTAAAGAATCTACTGTTTTTGAATGTGGTTTTGATTCTTATAATGTTAGTTTAATTCCTATTTCTTTGCGTTTTTATGTTTTTTGTATTTTGTTTTTAATTTTAGATTTAGAATTGATTATTGTTAGATGTGTTCCCTTGTTAATATTTATAGATATAATTGTTATTAATTTTGTTCTATTTTTTATTTTAGTTACTATTAGTTTAATATTGGATTGACTAGTTGGAACTTTAAGGTGGGTGGAGTAAGCTAGAGCGAGGCGTTAGCTATCGATAATATCCAACTTATATTAGAACTACCGGTATCGGTCAGGAAATTGTTTCGTTCGGAACTAGTGAAGATTCAAACAACAAGTCCAGATAATGTGTCTGCATTACCACAATTCAATACAATTAAGAATTCTTTATATCGGACAAGAAATGAAAAATATCCACCATTACCGAAATCCATTGACGATGTAAAACTCGAGGGTAAGACAGCTGATGGTCTTAGAAACTTTGATTAAATTAATGTTTAAATTGTAGGTTCATGGCGATGAACACTTAACAATGAAGATTTTTTAGTAATCGATAATAGTAGTCCGCGTTATTTATGTTTTGGAACGACCGATGCATTAAAATTATTATGTGATCCTGAACATATATTTATGGATGGTACATTCAAATCTTGTCCATCACCATTTGCGCAGGTATATTCCATTCACGCATTATCGCCGATTTTGAAAGGTACAATTTCAACACTTTATACACTATTACCAGATAAAAACAAAAACTCGTGCGTATCCTTATTCAACGAGGTTAGAAATGTAACAGTTAGAAATAATCTTTTATTGAATCCAAAATTTATAACATTAGACTTCGAGCGTGGAGCAATAAATGCACTGAAACTTGTATTTCCCAATTCAATTATAAAAGGATGTAATTCTCATTTTAATCAGTGTTTGTTCAAAAAATTGCAGGAACTAGGTTTTCAGAAAGCGTTTTATGAGGCTCAGGATAATGATCTAACAACCGTAAAATCTTTGTATCAGCATGTTGCTGCTCTAGTGTTTATGCCTTTAGATAAAATCGACGAATTATGGTGCAACATGATGGATGATTACTCGGATATACCGAACATCGTATCATTCTTTGATTACATCACGGAAACATGGATAGACAACAGCGAAGCAATGCATTAGCGCAAAACCGACTTTTTATACGGGGAACAGAATCCCCAGTCCAAATTTTTTATCTGAAGAGCCTATTATGTGAATCGACGGGCAGCAAAGTATCTCTTGATTCAAATCACTTTTCGCATTTTGGCGCGAATAGTGGCGCCACTTAAAACGCGCTCGAATCGAGACGATACCGCTAAAATGTAATCAATGAGAATTGTTTCATTATTGATCCATTTCGAAGTAATACGTTCATAGAAAGGCTGACGGCTAACAATATGAATAAGATCTAGTACATGAACATACAATGTTTCTTCGCCAAGAACAAGCTTCTTTACATTGCACTTTGTTCCACTACCCCAACAAAAGCATGAACAAATCAGACCAATAAGATGTGTAATATAGCAGAGTAATTCGTTACTCCATGAATCCAGAGTATAACTATAAATATCGATCATTTGTAAATAATCATCACTGATAAATTCAATAATCTCTTCACTAATCTCAGTAGAACCTACCGCTCTTGCACTTCGATAAACATGCAACGAAAGCGAACATGTTTTGATATAAAAGAATAATTTGATATTGGATATTGAATTGAAATGATTTATCTTTCGGACTTGTTTCAAATAGAATTTGTATTGTTCGGTCAGAAGAAAGTCACGGGCGATTTGACTATTGAGATGGATGATAATCGGAAAGGATGCCAGCTGTATGTGTTCCTGTATCAAATGT
The DNA here is from genome assembly GCA_905250885.1 of Didymodactylos carnosus. Lineage (NCBI taxonomy): Eukaryota > Metazoa > Rotifera > Eurotatoria > Philodinida > Philodinidae > Didymodactylos > Didymodactylos carnosus. Next base: position 7,931 of record CAJNOQ010005815.1, on the reverse strand, counting down.
GAGAGAACACCAGATCAACGACTGACAACAGCCAGAAATCTATCATCACCATAAAAGTGATGATAGATTTCTTTAAATCGAAACTTGATTTCTTGAATTGAAATCTGATCGAGTACACCGTCGATCTAATCGACTGATAAAGGAATTAGAAATAATGCTTTCGGCTCACACTGGATCTCATCTTGATTGATGACGATTTTCATGTTGAATGATGCCAGAACACCAAACAATTTTGAATAGTGCTGTTCGTTGATCCATTGGTGAAAATCACTGTTGAGAATTTGCCAGGCCCAATGTTCGATGAAGAGCAACGATTGAAAAGATTCAGAGACAAACGACGATAAAGATTGAGAAGTTTGTTGATTGATTAGATCTGTGATTTTTTGAAGGATATCTGTCGATGGTGGTACACTTACCATCGTAGCAGCAAGAGATTCCATATTTGCTTCTATGCAAGCCGTGTTTATGAGTATTTATATATATGCAATATCAGTAAAAATACGAATTTTATTCTTTTGTTTTTGGTCTGCATTCTTCTACCTTTTATAAAGCTTCAGGCAAATGACAAATAAATTAATTCCGAATGACAGCACACACTTTACAGGAAAAAAATTGTTATTCATGACACAGGTTAATATTATTGAGCGTTTTGTTTGTCAAGTTCTTCGAAATGAAGAAAGAAAAAATCATGATGCAGTATATATATATTTGTTTCGTACAGCACATTTTCAGGATCATCGAACGTATTCCGTTATCAGTGAAAACGAACCTTTTGTCACATTGATTTCGATTTTATTGTTTTGCGATTATATCTGAAGAGGATTAATCGAATAATACTGTCACTTTGTCTTAGCTGATAAAATTGCTCAATAAAACAAGATTCGATATCCGTTAAATACCTGAGTGATTTGCACTGTTGTTGTACCATGAGTCTAAAAATATTCGAAAAAATGAACTTTCTTTTAAATAATTTTCATTCATTCCAGTGAATTTCAGTAGGCCTACTCCAGATAAAAAATTAGTTTTCCCGACTGTTATTTTAATCTTTCTTAGGAAACGCGACTTTAGTGGTAAAGTCACAAAATCCCCGAGCCTATTTTGATATAAATCAACAAATGGCCTTACTAAAATAATTATATATAATTAATTATTATATTATAAACTGTTCCATAGATCTTGATGAGTTGTATCTGACAGTATGTGTTTTAACTCATTCACACACAAATTTATGCCTGATTGCAGCCAAAATATGAAATACTGCTTTATTCAGGGTCTTATAATCTCAACATAACGATCGCTTTATCCCGAAGTCTTATAAAAGGCATGGCTATCTTTCCCGACAAAAGACAAATCGAATGGTATATAATAAGTCTAGTTGAAGCGAATTTTTCATAGAGATTTGATCGTTTTTAACACGCGGAAGATTTTCGCAGTAAAATGCACTTTCGCAAAAACGACAGAACCTCCCCATGTGAATATTTTCGAGTCGGAAATGCGTCTGAAAACGCGTTTTTTTTCTGCGTTTAATCGCTGCAAACATGCACCATTTGACGCTATCTAGACGCGTTTTATTTGGACGCGCCTAAACGCGATTTTATGCAGGGTTATTCGCTGTTCTGGCGCGTCTAAACGCGTTTCATCTAGACGCGTCTGATGTTGACGCGTTTTACCCTGACGCACCTAAATGCGTTTTTTTAAAATTAATTCTTTTGTGCAAAAAGGTTTGTTTTTGTTCAACTAAAATTCTTGAAACTTTAGGAGAATGTTTACTATTATAATGTGAAAAAATGATAAAAGGATGAAACTAAAGGTTGGATAGTTTGGCAGATGTCAAAAAAATATTTTCCAAAAACTCGTGGAACATTTAGTGTGAAAGTAACGATTTTTAAAAATATTTTGCTCCTTTCTAACGAAAGACAAAATTAAACTAATCACTGTTTTTAATCAAAATGTTACTCAAACTGCCAGCTATCTTTTCCATATTTTCGGTCGAGTATAAATCAGTTATGGACTGAGGTACGTTGTGCTGAAAAAAACAGGTGAAGCCAAGTCATCCATAAATTTGTGAATGACTTGGTTTGACCAAAAAAATACTGCTTGATCAGCAGTTACTAATTATCGAAACGCGATCTAACTACTGTCAGCCAAATTAAACTAATCAGTTCAGCCTGATTCGAATTGTACTTCTAGAAAATTTGAACTGATTGTTCTATGAGCTAGCTACCTACCCAAACACACAAAAAGAATCGAATATCTCCCAATGCGTTTCGGTGGTCAATTTACTGTTCGACGCATACAGCAGAGTTGTAACCGCACCGATTGAATCAGTTGGACCGGCCGGTTTTCACCGGTTTCACAAAGTTGTGCATATTCGTTCATCTTTCATCAGGAAGATATTATGCATGTGTGCTTGGTAGTTTTTTTTAAAAGAAAGAAAGAGTGACAATTTTATTTGAAATGTAAATTTTGTTTTTTATTCTTTCAATTTGTTTTCAAAGACAAAGTCATATTATCTTAGCAGTCGGAACATTCTCACGTATTGGGCGTTTATATGCTTTTGTCTTTTTTCTTTGATATTAATTCATATATATAGTATACATAGAAGTATGGACGAGAAAATATGTGGGCATATTTTTGAAAGACCCATTTATAGCTCATCTGAAGCTCGTGAAATTCTCTATCGAATGACATATAAAGCGGAGTAATTCACGAAAAAATCAATGGATATTATAAATATGAACTCCGTTGTGTGATGTTTCAAAGAAATGTCATTTTCTCCCAAACGAAAAAAAGTAAAGACAAAACCTGTGTAGATCTTTTAATGGTCATGTGACCTACCGAATCACAATTGCTGATCGGTAACTCTTTCACTCAATATCCGTGCGAGAAATAGACTTTAATAGAATAGTGAATCTCATGATGGTTTTGCAGCTAGCTTTAGATTAAATATGCATATTGGAAACTTTCATACTACGTAAAAAATTGCCAGGTAAGGACTAGTGTATGTAACAAATTAGATGCAAACTACCTTTAACGAAATGACGATAAGAAAACATTCGGCAACTCTCATTCATAGTAAGATATAGAGCTCAAATAATAATAGATTATTAGCACTGTATATGTACTATAACTGATAAAAAAATCACATTTTTCTGATATCTGGCTGAAGCTACATAACCAAATAAAAATTGGGGTTTCAGGTCGACAGGCCACGTCCGGATATTATAAACAGAAACAACGTTGCCCTATCATTTTGCTGATACGCTACCGAATATTTTGGATCTTGGACTATCCAGTTACATGTTCCTACCCTCCAGAAACCCTCTAGAGATCCAGCGATTATCTCCATCGGATTCTCCATCGTTTTTAGCCCATACAGCAGTCCGAAAACCTCATTCTGAGCAAACGTCGCAAAAATAGCGAAAAAGGACTTTACTGTTTGAGGCAAGTTTTTAATAAAAGTCGACTATTTCAGCTAGGAAAAGGAATTTCGGGAAAAGCGAGCTGTTGTTTTGAAGCTTATTTAACGGCGCATCTAATCATGTGTGAATTACGGCTCTACGATGTGTGCCACAAAAAACTAGATAGGTTTGCGAAGTTTGTATGTACGCCTTGACATGTCTCGGTTTCGGGGTACGCGAAACATTTAGATTTCAGTCTGAAACTCTGAAAAGCACATGGCTGGATTCAGTTTTCAATTCTAAATCTGAATATTTCAACGGCAGAGTTCTACGACGTTTCACAGCTACACTATAGAGGCTTTTCTAAACCCGGATGTTTTTCCGGTTTTCGGGTCATCTCACGTTTTCTCGGTTTTTCGACGGGAAAAAAGTCACCAAAAAATCTGGGACCACATATTCGTGATCACCGTTGGATACTCTATGGAATGGTGAGGCGCCCGTAATTCAAGAGAGGACCATAGTTTTGTTTCCCAACAAGTTGTACATCACTAGACGTGGAATTTTACGCTGATTGCGAATATGTATAATTTATGGGGGGAAACCGAAGAAAATGGTGTTTTGAAGTTGTTCACTTATCATCGAATCGTTTCGTCTCCCCGTTTTCTTGAGAACTTGAGAAATTGACATTTTCAGTTACGGAGTACAACCGTACAATAGCGGCGCAAATCACTCAGATGTTCTATATCCAATAAATTAAAACTGTTTGTTTACTTTTTCTCGATAGATTACGAAAACAACACGCGTCCTACCGGCACGTACCAACTAATGTCAGTTACAAAAATAGCATAGTTTACGGCAGCTGCCTGTACACAACACTCATTTGCTTTGCACGTCTGGTAGTGAAATAGTTGGGGAAAACCCAAATAAACGACTGACTCGGACCGGATTAGCTAATTTTTCCTTAGACTATCCGATACCTTTCCAAACAGAAAAGGTGAATATTATCTATCACTTCTTAGACTTAATCAACCAAAAACATGCATATTAAAACCGATTCTGTTTTTGTATATTGCAGTTTGCCGTTTTACCATAGCGCAACTTTTACTGTTTGGTGTTTTTCTAACTCATTGATCACCCTTTTTTTAACAATAACTGCACGAGATATTTTTAAATAAGTATATGTTTCTAACTTTATTTGCTTTCTTCTTTATCGATGTGTGTGTATGTGAAAGGTAAAACCGTTTTGCTGTATAGATAACACATACAGCTCCCACAACGTGTACAAGAATTCTTTTTCTGGCATGCGACTTGGCAAAATTACAGACTTTTGACTCAGGCCCTCTATCTTCTCATATAAGCAGGCAATAATGCTGAAACTTTTATGATTTGTATATTCTATAAAGTTCTATTACCAAAAATATGTTGAGCTTATTTAGTTTTGCTGGCCAAAAGTGACAGCGAAAATATGGGACGTGACGAAATTACAAAAAAACACGAAAAATTTTTTAAGCAGTTCTCCGAACTGTAATATTCTCTGACATGTCAAGAAATAAATCCCAAAAAAGTTAAGTCTCGATGATAGAGCGTTCAAAATATTATCGGATTTGTTTTATTTATCTAGATCGCATAAAACGAGCGAATATATGCTACGTGACAGAGTTACGTTTTTTTGTTGCTTCCAGTACCGATGCTTTATCGTTCTTTTTATCAGTAATAAATGTGGTAGCCAAGATCTGATTTGAATAGCTGAAGATTCAATTAATCGTCCTCTACACGATAGACTTAAAATTAAAATTAATAGCGACTAAGATAAATCACATAGTTAGTGAATGTTGTTACTTTTCGTTACTGTTTTTCGTGATAGACTACGCGAAATGAAGTTATTTCGATGAAATATTATGTCATAACATTTGTTGGCAAAGAACAGAGAAGAAGATTACAATACATACATTAACAATACAATACATTACAATATCTGAATACAACTCATTTTTCTGTTTATCTGTTATTATAAAGTATTTTTTCGAAGAAGAAAAAGGAGAATTATAAAAAAAGAAATAAAGCTTATGCATATGTATGCAAACAACACTTAAAATATACTTCGATAATATCATTCGTCGTCACTATACGTTGTTAAGCTTACATTTCGAAAGATAAAATTTTGAGAATACAACAAATATGTACCTTAATCTTTTTCTTTGTGCCAACAAACTCTGTGATATTATTTCATCGAAATCAAGTTGTTTCGTGTGGGTGAGGGTTTACAGGCTTTGTAAAATGTTTTTTGGAATATACCCGACAACTGTTACTCCTTCAGAACATGTTTACATCTTCGAATGCGTCCTCGACACATGAATAGATGCTGATAAGTTTTAATACAAAGTTATAGTACGCTCTTTTCGATTTAAGCCATCGAGAAGAGATATTGTCCATCTGCAATCTCTAACTTCTGGATGATTCGGAGGTAAATGTTGAAGCCTGATCTCGTATGCGATTTTAGCATATCCCAGAGCTTCTTCCAATCGGTCTCCACTTGAAACTGCCAGCGCCAAAGCTAGATTTTTAAAGGTGTTAGAAAAATCCAGATGTCCAGCAGGAAGTGACTGTAGCTGAATAGCAAGTGCTTTGTTCAGATACTCAATCTGCTTCTCCTTTTCTCCGAGACCACTGTAAACTTGAGCGATGTTTGTGTAGTTAATTGCGTACGATGGATGATTTGGCGGGAGGCACAACTCTTGAATTTGTAAAGCTGAGGAAAGATGGTCCAGCGCTTCAGAGTAATGTTCCTGTAAAAGATGTGCGGTCCCGATGTTACTGATATATACCGCAGCATTGGCGGCTGTCGTTAGACACTGCTTTGGACTCTTGACTGTAATATCCATTGCTCTCGAATAAAACGAGATTGCTGTATCGTAAGCTTTGCGACCAAGGTGATATGATCCTAAATTACTATATGTGGGTGCTAGTAGTAGTTGATCGTCTGCGGATCCCCTTTCTTCCACAATGTTGACTGCTGTCTGATAATGTTCAACTGATTTTTCTGGGTTGCCGATCTTTTCGTAGATTAATCCAAGATCGTTATGTATAATAGATGACATTTTGGGATCGGCAAGAATTGATGGGTCTTTCAGTGCCGAAAGGAAAAAACCCTCGGCTCCTTTGTAGTTACCCATGCTTATGAGCAGTTTTGGTAAAGCAATACGAGGTATTGTAGAGGACATCTCTAATCGCCCACGTTCTACTAGTTGACGAAGTTCTCCATTTTCTTCGCCGGTTAGCTTCAGTTTAACGATCCAAATACCCTCTTTGTCCTCCTCAACTGAAATTATACGAAAGACGCTTCCCATTCCGAAGAGCACTTCCTTTTCATGTTCAAACTGACTCTGGCTTCCGACGTCGACAAATGGTATTTTTGACTTTTCAACGTTTTTCCATTTCTTTTGCATCAATAAGAAAGCGCATTTTCTCGAAGGATGGGTAAACAGCATAAAGCTTGTACGCTGGTTTTTCCGAAGAGAGAAAAATTTTGTTTGTTCTATTCCTACTTTTCTTCTGTTCTAGATTTTACTTTTAATTGAAGTTCAAGTGCAGTTCTCTAGTTGGAATTTTCTTTTGGAGGTAAAGTTGGAGTAACAACAGAATAACAGTCGCCACCTGTCTATGTAGTTTCTTTTTCAATCACACCATAATCACGCGCACTCTCTTACAGTAGCGAGTCGTAACAACAGGGTGGCTGTGTGTAACTAACTGCTTAGTCTTCGACACCATTATTAATATGAATTCATCTAGGAACTGTGGATGAATTGGGAATTCGTTCAAGTTTTCTATAAGTTCTCTATGTCTACTACAATTTATTCACAAAGCGTACGATGGGATACTGTTGCATTCTAATAAAAACTGGATTTTGTTGTCGCCAGGTGTCAGCTAAAATCATGGTTCTTCATACTAAGTACTACCAGCTTTGGGCTGATTTTTCGGTGGTAGTGAGCATAGTTTAGATGACTAACATATAAAAATTTCACTTAGATTCATTCATTAATAAAAAGTTTATAGCCTTTTACATGTCGAATATGGATGGTAAGACTCTCCAAATTCGAAGTTACAGCACTATTTTGTTTTCGATATCTTTAAAGCGTTCACTTGGCCGACAATCACTTTGCCGACAAATCACTTGGCCGACATGTACACTTTGCCGACAGATACTTTTTCCAGACATGTATAATCCGAACGGGATATCTATCCCAGTCGATCCCAGTGAAATCTTGTAGCTACAAATAGCCCCATTTTGGTCACTGTTGTGTGTATTTTTTTTTCACTTTTTAACCCTTTCACTGGGGATATATATTTCCCACGTCAAAAATCGGAATAAGCCGTGTTTTCGAAAACTTTCTTTTGAAGAAACGACCCTCAAAATTCGATCATAATCAAATTTCAAATACATCATCTTATGCAGTTTTTGACGCTGTATCTTTTGATGTGTAATACATTTGAATAATATTTAGTTCTGAGTTAGAAATCTAAGTTTTTCCG
>CAJNOQ010005814.1:0-14618 GCA_905250885.1 Didymodactylos carnosus | reverse complement strand
ATATATGAATCTCACACATGTATAATTAGCTTTAGCGATATGAACCACATATAACGAAACTTTCACATAATAAATAAATGGTTTTAATGATTAACAATGATACGATGATACGAATATACATAAACATCTTATCTGATTTATGGCCTTCATGGAGCCGAAAGCAAATTAAAGCAAATTTAGAAAAATTTGACTCGAACCTGACAAAAATACAGTAAAAATTAATGCTCTGATATGTTTTGAAGGACCAATATTAGATTTCTCGATGAAAATATTCTAGTATTATTTGTCCTCTTTCTTTTTGTAGAATTTTGCGTAGACTAGAGAACTCTCAAAAATGGGTTTTATGCGAACGAAAAATATTTAAAATGAGTTCTGAACCGAAAATGGCAGATGAACTGTGGTAAATCCAAGTTTTTTAAGAACAGCTCATTTAATCAATTTCTGTTCAGAAGTCATTTTCAAAGTCTTTCGTTCTTGTAAACCCTCTTTTCGGATTTCTCAAGTCTAGGCTCTCTTTTCAGAGAATACTGCTGGAAGAAATGATCAGAATTTTGAACATGTTATTTATTTATAAACAATAATATACAGTGTTGTTAAAAAACATTCAATGTTTTATGTTAATGTTAATCTCATCAATTATTTTATTTGACGCTGTTGTATCAAAAACTGTCCATTTAGCATTTGTTCGACTGTTTATACGTAGTTGACCAAAGCTACACTGATAGGATATGTTAGCCGAATAACTTGCCGGTGAATGTTGGCTTTCACTGCATTCTAAACAAAACAAAAAAAGGATAATAGAAGATTAATTTGTCTTTATGTAATCTCACCAGGATTTCCAGCAGCACCAGTGGTCAAATGAATTATTCCAGTTGGATGTGTGTAACTATTTGAATTTTTATTAAATTTTCCATTTTTAATTGGATAGATACGTTCATACCTTAAATAAGAGGATTTTTATTCATTAAAGATTCAGTATGTCATTTTCTTACCAGTGTGCATGTCCCGAAAAATACATATCAACTTTATATTTGATTAATATTGGCTCAAATGCCGTTTTACATGCCTCACATATCGAGTCAGGGGAACTCGAATAGAATGGCCGATGACCGCCAACTATAATCCATGGTATTTGAGCACGTCTATTATTGGCTTTTTTTAAATCATTTTCTAACCATTTTAGTTGTGCAGTATTACTAATAAAATTTCCGCCATCTAGTGAGGTACCGGGACCAGATGGTGAAGATGGAAAATCTGTTTCTGTATTAATAATTGCAAAATGTACTAGACCATAATCAAATGAGTACCATAAATTTGAAAAACCACCACTTTCAATACCAGGCATACGATAACGGTCTAAAAATGTGGAGAAATTCGTAGTTGGTTTTGGACAATGATCATCTATTATTGGTATTTCATTACATTTCACTTCATGATTACCAGGTAATATCATGTAACTTTTAGTTGATGATAATGGTTGAAGAGTACATTGAAAATTATCGAGAAGACCTTCATATGGATGATGAAGCAAACTTGAAAAGTCATGATTATTCAAATAAAAATCATCAGCATATGCAGCATCACCCAAATGCCAGAAGAAATCAGTTGATGATAACTTTTTCTTAAGTGCTTTTAAAGTGTCACCTGAACAAGTACACATTGGACCTTTCGGTGTTTTAATTAAAGGTACGATTTGAGTACTACCCCAATCTCCAAGAATTGTTACTGTAAATTGTCCATTAGATGGTTCTGGAGCAGTTTTAAAAGAATATTTGCCTGATGTACCAACGGTTCCACTAGCAGCGATTTGATAATAGTAGATTGTATTTGGTGTCAATCCCTTGAGTAAAACATTATGAAAATTAGATGTACCATAGGTGGTTACGTAACCTGAAGCTTGTTTATTAAGATTTGTTTTTGATAAACCATATTTTACTACTGATGTTGGAGAATTAGCATTACTTGATGTTGTCCATGAAACGGTCATTCCATTTGGAATAAATGCTAAACGGATTTGAGTTGGTTGATTGTCTTTCACACATACACTCAAACTGGTACCAAATAATCCGGATACGATTAGTGGGAGAGAGAGTAATACTAGTATTATCATATTCATTTTTTTAAGTTAACCTTTGTTATTGTGATTACAATCATAAGTGACGATATATGATTATTGTTACCTATAGATTATCTACGCACGATTTATATATAATGATAATTCACACATGATTGATCTTCGGCTTTTATTTAGGCTATTTTCTCATTATAAATCATGATTTATACTAAAAAGAAAATAATTTTTCGAAAGAGCGGGTGTGATACGAATCCTACGGTACACATATGTAATCATATATTCTACCAATAGATCTTACATTTGATGCAAAAAGACTGGAAAGACAAGTAAAGCTGTATATAATCTGACTAAGAAAATTAAAACGTCAGATGATGAATAACAAGTTTTCTCGATCGCTCCCTATGCGATGTCCAGCCTTTTCGATACGCGCTGTTCTAGCGCGGTCAAAGGATAACTCACTTTTTCTGTATGCACATCTTACGTAAGAAAAGAAGATATGATGAAACTGTGGCTCGATAGCTGGTTAAAGCATTGACACGGAATGCCATGGTCCTGGCTTCGACTTCCAGTCGACTCATATTTGCTTTCGTTCTGTGCTAACAGCATTTCCCGATTTAATAGAAATTGATTACAACAGCACTTTGTAAGCACTTTGCGAAAGAAGCACTTTACAAGTACTTTATCAAGTACTATCAAAGGTAATGTAGGTACTTATCAAATCTTAAGATACTTAAGAATTTTCATAAGTACTGAAGCAAATACTTATGAAGTACTGATTTAAAAAAATAGTTTCCAAGTACTTTTCGAAATCTGCAAGTGCTCAGGCACTTGGTCTCAAGTACATTTACTAGGGATAGCATCAAACCACTCAGCATAGTAATGAAATCCCAAAACAATTTACTAACGTCCACGTGACTGATCCTTGTAAACAGTTAATGATTTGGCTAAGTGAGTTCAATGCATTTAAGCTATAGCAAACAATTGATCTTGTAATGATTCTCAATTTGATTTCGTTGGATTTAAGTATTTTTAACAATGCCTATAAGATTATCCCCAACAGAGCTGCTCCACTAGAAGGACGTGGCGAAACGTGACAGGATGCGATCTTGTTTTGCATTCTGCGATTTATAACTCGCGAAAAGCGAAAGCAAACCTTCTGAAATTTTTCCTTCTCACTGATTGATGATGACTCGGTCACAAGGTGAACAGAGAAAAGAGAGAGAGAATTTCTCTTTCTCTTTCTGACAGAGAAAACCGATCTTGTTTGTAGTCTTATGATGTACACAATTTTGAGGAAGTGCGAACGCAGTAAACAACTTTCGACGCATTTTTATCTCATCTTTTGAAATTACTTTAAAAATTTTCCTTAACCCACAATATGTATTTCGAACCTTTTTTAATCTAGCATCAATGAATTTAGACCAACCTAACTTTGTGCAGATCTCAACTCCTAAACCTTTGTAGGTTTTTACGTATTCGATCGTACATTCTTATATTTAACCTCTGGTTTTGAAACAGCTACTGCACTACGAACAGTCATTGTTTTGGTTTTTAAGGTGTTCACAGGCAAAATATAATCTTCAGAGAACTTTTCTAAATTCAGTAAAATCGTTTTTGCTTGTTTTTCTAGGTCTTTAATATTTTGTGTAATCTTTTTTCCAGTGCTCCTTTCAATATCATTGTTAGATATGTCACTCGATCGAACGCCGTAGCAAAATCTACGAATATTGCTAAGACCGGTCTATTTGAAGCAGCAACTGTTAGTCTCAAATCCTCAATGATTGTTAATATTCTAGTTTGTAACCTTCTACCTGCTGTAAAACCACTTTGTTCATCTAAGTGAATTCCATGCTCGTTACACCACTTTTCTATTCTTACTGCGATAACACGCTCGAAAAACTTTACCTAAATTAGGCAAAAGAGAAATTGAACGAACTCTATCCACCGTCGAGTACGCTCCATCTTTAGATAGAAAAATGCCCCTCTGTAAAAGGTAAAAGTAGTTAAATATTCAGCTGGAACTTGTTTTAACAAAAATGATGAGTTTTCCACACTATCTAATGACTTTTTAGGTTTTAACTTTTTCCACTGTTTAATAACTTCCTCAAGTTTTATCTGTTATAACGTAGTATTTGTTATCTCTTTTATTCGTTCGTAAGCATCTATGCACCCTTTCTAAAATAAATTTTGATTATTAAAGTTTGGTTTTGAGAAGTGCTTTTCGTAACAGTCTGCTGACCGATCGACCACCTCCTGGTTATCTTTTAGCACTTCATTATCTATTTTTAATCCTCGAAGGGATGCTGCGAAGGGCCGGAAAACGGGTTTAACATGTTTCCAGATATTTTGTCTTTCTTTCATATTTTTCATAGTTTTCAATTTAATTTCTCTTTTTTCTTGTTCAAACTTAATCTTTTCTTTAACGTTGTTCTGAATGCTTGGCTTTTAGTTGTTGGTTCTTTTTTACGGCTAAACAAAGAGAAAAAATTGAACACGTGTATGGAACCGGTTTGCGGATGGTATACAGCTTGTGGGGACATGATGATTGCGTTACTCTCATACTAAGCCGAAAATTTTCTCTTCGTGACTATATTTATCGCTACTAGCTTAGATTCAATAAACATTTAGAAGAAGTACCAGAAGCAGTGTTCTACAGACAGGTTAACAATGCATATTTTATAGCAACCTCCAAAACTTATTACAAAAGTTGTGAATTTCGAAAAAACATTGTGTTTGTCAATAGATTGGCTGAAAAGGCACAGTCTACGTATTTGGATTTTCTTGCCTTCACAAACATTCATGAATCTCAGTTTGGTTTTTATAGAAGGACATCCTTACTTCTTGAACAATTTGTTATGAAATATTTTCCTCTACCACCTTGAAATTTTGAAGAGAACGAGAAAGTGAAATTGTAGAGTGGAATCTGTGAGGCATGAGTGGCAGAAAAAAAGATGTATTTAATATAATGTTTCGTTTGTACTTTAACCTTTTGTTGTTCTGGATTTTTAAAGTGTTTTAGATGAATATTTATGTACTGTGAAACTGAAGTCATAATATCTTATTTTCCCAATTATCTTACATTTCACGTTTCAACTTTCAACTTTCTCTTTTTTCTCACAACCATTTATTTACATTTAGAATTACATTGAAAATGAAAATGTGTAATTAATTTTGTTAACCTTTTTGAAAAGAAACAATAAAATGAATATATATATATATATATATATATATGACGTACACAATTTTAAATGGCTAAAACGTTTCACCTCTCTCTCTCTCTGTATGTTTGGCACGCTAGTAGACACGTGGAGACCCATCCTGAAGATTTTCAAAATTTTGTCGACACTTCCTTCTCTTTCGAGCCGTCTCTGTGTGGGGAGCAGAAGTGCCTTACTCCCGGTTTCGTCCGGTGTTTGTGGTGTCAGAAGATAGTATGTTTCCAGCACTTCTATTCAGACTATCATTATCATTAAAGATACTCTTATTTTTCACGTCATGCGTAGTTTGAAATGTTGCATCATTCGTATTTGTACATAAAGGAAAGCGAAGGAGGTTTCGTTCTCCAGTAATTGAAAATTCGATATCTTCAGTTCTAGACAAACTATTTGTTTGAAATCTTTGGAGCAAGTAGACCACCTATGAGAAGAGCTGTATGACAAATTTCACCGCTTAAGTCATCAGGCACACAGAAAACATTTTTAAAAAGTGAACACCATCTGTTTTTGTAGCGAAATGTCGATCATATGTCGGAAACGATGGACCAGCACGAACAGTTTTAGGATTTCGTTTTTCTTGTCCGACACCGATACTTTGTAAACTTATAATATTTTCTTTTCTAGCAAACGTTGAGCTTATGCTATTAAATTATCTACTATCGATCGCAATTTGGAAATTAGTAGACGTCCATCGTCAGTTAATAGACCACTACATTCATTGCTATCTAATACTTGTATTTGCTCTGACATGTAATAAATCTATTAACGATTAAGTAATGGCTTGTGTTTCTAGAAGACGTTGATTCACGAAGATAGAAAAAGAACTAAAACATCACGAAATAAATAGAGAAATACCAGCGAGTGGGATGCATTCATTATCATCATGAATCTATAGATGAAGTGTGTCGTGGATAAAAACCAAAAGAAAAGATACGAGAACTATACTGTATTACCGTATATATTGTATTGTACCTTGAAGGTGCAAAATATGAAGAGTAAAGTGTATTTTATGTGGAGGAAAAGCACAAGTGTCGGATAAAATACGAAGGAAAATAGTTATGATTGCTAAAATAAGAGCATGTATGCAAGAAGGAATAGAAAAGACAAATTGGATTGACGTCAGCATTTACTAGTGTTCGAGATGACGACGCTGATATTATGCAATAATAGAATATTTCCTATTATTGAGAGCTGTCCAAATATAAAACTTATTCGGCGAGTCAAAATATCCGATGCGCCACAAACCATCCAATTTATTCCTGATCTTCTTACTTTCTCCTCCGTGACTTATTTCTCTATGCTTTGTTTGTTTATCCTATTTGAAAACTTTGTGGCTTTCTAATCTTTTCACTCTTTCGAAGCTCCGACCATTTCTTCCCTGTTGAAGTCACTAAAATAAATAGCGTTCGATCTCGAATTTCCAAATCATAACCCATTGTTGACTCATTTACTAAATCTATGACATCAAATCCGTTGATCACAATCGCATGACTAGAATCTTTCAAATCGATATTTCTTGCAAAATCTAGCACACACTCAGAATTACGCAAATGCGACTTGTTCGCCAACTCTAAAGAAAAACCATTAGACCTTTTCATCTAAAACAGTTTTAAATTAAAAAACATTTTACTATGTTCTAACTCTCATAAAGCTTAAATTATAACTGCTTTTACTTTAAATTTTTCTTCAACAAAAATGTTTCTAGAAGAACAAGTACACAAATATATTCAGTTTTACCGCACCCCCTCCACAGTGTGTATTTTCTACAGAGCAGGCAAACATGTGATTTTTATTGTCAAGAGTTCTCTCTTTTCGCATAAAAATGACTTTCGAGCACACTCAGAAACGCCTATCAATCAAAAACAATCAAATTCGAAAAAACATTTTTCGACCCAAAACACCTGGAGTCCTCTCTTTTCCCCAAAAACTTTATTGAAAATTTTTTCACTCAAAAATCAGACATTTTATACACTACTCAATGTAATTTAATGCGCTGATTTCAAATATGACCTTATATTTGAATCTACTGTGTGATGCGGGAATGTGCTCGCAAATCATTTGCGAGCACATCCCTGTTAGCGCATAGTATGCGCTAACAGGGATAATAAAGGGTAGGCAGAAGAACATTTTGGCAAAGTTTGGTGAAATTTGAACTTTCGAGCACTTACTTTACTAAACATAGCCGTTCCGAAAATCATGTAGAAAAAACTTTTATTTTTCTCTCGAAAATTATAAGTCCAAATTAAGAAATACTTTTCATAGATATATATCAGACGGTGTGCAGATTCAGAATAAATATTGCGTTTGTCTATCACTCTGTTCAGCTTTGTGAAAAATTAATTTTTTCACAGATATTAGTCTTTTATCGGAAATTTTCGACTAGCGACTTTTCCACACTAATTAAGTTTAGTAACAAATTTTTATATGCCGTCAGATGGCGCATGTCTTGAAGTATATTTAGGGCTATTTCAATTGACGAAAAGTCAACCTGCATTTTTTCACCTAATGTTCGCCTGGATGCACACGTACATTTCAACATATGTACGTTTATTTTCGAAGATTTTCTCTTCCATTAGAAAAGTTAGTGCACGCTCCGCGCTGAACCAAATTAGATCGAAAATGGGTGCCAGATGCAAAATTTATCAGTAGATCCGAGAGCGGTACTTTTTAATTTTATTGTGACTTCTTCTCTGGCGTCGACATAAACTACGTAGTTTTTGCCTAACTTTTATTTTTCTCATTGGTTGACAAAACGGCGTTAATGAGAAAAATAAAATTTAGATAAAAAACACATAGTTTATATCGACGCCAGAGAAGAAGTCAAAATGAAATTAAAAAGAACCCACTGTCGGATTCACCGAGAAATTTGGCGCATGGCACCAAATTTTTATCTAATTAGATTCAGCGCAGAGCGAGCACCAAATTTTCTAATGTACTGATTGAACTGAATTGAAATTATTTTACATAAAAGTAGGATATCACAAAAAAAGTACAAAAAAAACTTATGATATCCGTGGATATCCTGTGATAATCTAAAACTAAAAGTTTTAACCGTGACAGTCTCTTCTATACATATATATGGAAAAGTAAGATTCTTTGATGAAGTTGGGAATTTCCGAATCTCGACTATTTTTATAGATGAATCGTCGCTCTTCGTTTACTATGATGAACGCACGGCAATAAACGTCATTGAATTCTCCGTTACGTACAGAGGTGTAACCGGTATCGGTATATCGACATTAGTATGAAGTATAATCAGTCGGCCGATACTGCTGGTATTTTGCGGCATGATACGGTTTTTTTCGAAAAACATCGTGTAAATTCAGTTCATCCGTGACATATTTCTTCTACTAAAATTTCATTCTAAAATTACTTAAGCTTTGTCGGCTTATATAAACTTCTTAATTTAAAAGATTGAAGTGGATTGCTGTTTTCGCAAAAAAAAAGACGTGTGAAAAAACAGCTATACATAATCAAAGTGAAAAGGTTAATCTATCCCTTTGATAACATGAAATAAAGTTCACAGTAAAGAAAAACGAGGAAAAAACATTTGTCTTTCGGCAAAATATGATCAAGCCAAGCCGGTACCGACCGGTATACCGGTCACCGGTGCCGGGATGATGGTTTTATATCGGTGACCGGTGCCGGCATCGCATTTTTGATACCGGTTACATTTCTGGTCACGTATACTAAGCAATATGGATTAAAGGTCTTAGACAAACTAATATCTTTAATAAGGTGCGTGAAGAAAAGAAAACGCATTGAGTAACATCAGACTCTAAAAATTCCACAATTCTTGACACCCGTGCAAATATAAATTCATGAATACATATATATGTCTGCATTATTCAATTTTTCACATCCATGAGAATGCTAGTTTCAGTTAAATTGATGAACTCGTGGAAAATACGAAATCATTATTAGGGGTGGCACATTACTGTTACTTTTACGAGTAATCCAAATATTGTAAATATTTCTATTACCAGTAACAGTCATACTTTCCAGTTTTACTGTTGCTGGTAATAGGAATGTTCATATAATTTGTATCAGCAACAGTAAAACTGGAAAGTATGACTGTTACTGGTAATAGAAATATTTACAATATTTGGATTACTCGTAAAAGTAACAGTAATGCGCCATCCCTAATCATTATCCTATAACAAATACTCTAATCTTCTTCGTATAAGAAAAAATTATCTTCGATCTCAGTTTTTTCCGTCTCAATTTTTCAATGACTTATAGAAAGTCAGAAAGTCAAAAAAATCCTGAATCTATAATTAGATCGTACAGATTACACCGCGCATACCACAAATCATAGACGCAGAAGATAAGTAGACCAGAAAATCAGTAATGTTTGGCCACGTACGTCTACTACCGCAGTGTGATTCCGTCACGAATTGCCTGTATTTTGTTTCTCTTACAGTTTTCCAACCAAAATACTTACAGCTGAAACGTCTCAAATGCAAGAAAAATTTGTGCTAAATATTTTGGGCTGTTCTCGCACTCTATAGTCTTTTTGTTTAGGAAACTACTACTTTGTCGAAGAAGTTTTGAAAAGTAGCAGCAGTTTATATTTTCCAGTATTTCCTAAACAAAAGAACGCATAGAGTGCGGGAACATCTCGGTACATTTTAGCACACTTTTCTCGTCAATCTGAGATGTTTCAGAGCTCTAAAAGTGTTTTGGTTCGAAAACTGTAGGAGAAAGAAAAATCATGATGGAATGACACTGCCGTAGTAGGTTTACGTGGCCAAGTCGAGTAGATGCGTCGTTTGATCTTTTAACACTCTTATAAGTGTAAAACAACTAAATTTTGTCCTTGGACATCTATACTGTTATTGATATATAGAGAAAACTAAGAGTGGCTAAAAGAGTATTTCATTGTGCATTGTTTGCGATCTAAAAATTCGTCAATAGTAGGCACCATAAAGAGGCACCATAAAACATAGAGCTAATGGAACGCAATTTCTATTTGAGAGATAATAATTTAATAAACGAGATCCTATTACTTTAAAGCGCATGAAGGTAATTTTAGATGAGTAACAAAAGCATTTCAAATCTCGGGAAAGATGGTAATTAGTTTGACAAGTATAGGATTTGGACTTGTCAAACAAGATTATTCCACGCATTTGCAACAACGGCAAACACAGATTTATCTAGTTTCAATTTCGGTTCGATTATACTTTTCATATTACTTTTGATATGAGATCATGAAATTAAAGTGAAAATTGGATATGTGATCTTAGATATTCCGATGGTAATCCACGTATAACTTTACAAAATGACGTAAATGCTGTTCCGAAGTGACAGAAGTGCCTTTTACCACCTATCAGACAGGCTAGTCCTCTTTTTTCTGGAGAAGCTCTAATGACTGAAATCCTCTACCAATGGAGCATATAATCTCAAAACTGTCTATCTCTGCTTTCAAAGATCCTCTCAAACTCTTTCTTCAAATGTGAGACTAATGATGGTTTTTGTTTATCAATATTTGTACTTAGCTGTTCGCTAAATCTCGAGTAATCGCATTTAAAACGAAATCGCATGTATCGCCATCCAAAAATAATTGGGACTTTACGAATAGAATCCCGATTTCTAATTCTAACATGATGAAACGCGAGTGAATAGTACATGCGACCAATCTGATTTATTTCTCAGTCTCACCCAAACTCAATCTGAATTTTACTGAAATCGTGAGCAAAAGAAGAGAGGACTTTTCATCAACCAACCATCGATTTATCAACTTTATCAACTAGTCGAGACTGTTATATGACGTGGCGATTAATTGCAATTTTGTTTGAATCGCCATGAGCTGTGACGAACCTTATTAGCCGGCTATCAAAACGATTTATATTCTACTAACTTAAAATGTGAAAACAGAAGTTAGCAACCCTTCAAGATCATATTTTTATTATCTTTAGGCATGCAACGGTTACGATAATTTATCGGTTTATCGTTTCATTTTATCGTATCTCAACGATTATCGTTAACGTATTTATCGGTTTTTATCGATAAAACTGATAAAGTCTTTAACTCTCGCTAAAAAATCTATTAGAAAGTGGAACTTGTGGCCAGAGTGCTATCACTACGGTTACACTACGCAAATAATTACAATTATCTTTAATCGGGATTAAACATTTTCTAGTGTAACAACAACTTTTTTGGATCATGATTAACGATATTTAATCACGATGAACAGAATTGTGTGTAACCGCACTAATCGCGATTAAAAAGATAATCGTGATTTTACTCGTGATAGCCATAACTATAAATACTCAGTGCGCAGGAGAAAATTCATTTTTGTGTTGGCAAGGTTAAAATGAATACCGTAACAATTTTTAATCTGATCAATAGATTTGTTGACACCGACTGCTGATAAATCTTCTTGTACTTTATTCCCGGCGTCACGATTCCGAAGACTAGCCATTTCATTAGATATCTTTTCATCTTTTAACAAATTTAGCAGCAAGTTTGTTACTTCCTCAGATCACCACGATCTTTTTACCTCCATTTTATTCTCGTAACCCTGCGTAGTCACTTTTAATGGAAAAATTATTATTATAAAATTGTTATTACTTAATTATTTATTAATCTGTAAAAGAATAATGCCAGAAAAATTCTTCAGTAAGCAAAACAACGTTCAGCTGATTAGTTATTACAGTTGAACAGTCATATGTAAGCGCCGCTATCATGATCCTTTTTTCGACAGAGACGGTTAAAGTTACTCACGATTAAAGATAATCGTGATTATTTGCGTGGTGTAACCGTAGTGTATCTAGATGTTTTTATCCATTCTTGCGCTCTTCTTTGCCATGTTGGCGCTACGTAAAATCGTAAATAAAAAAAGTTTAAAATCCCATTTTTATCACGAAAGAAGCATTTCTGAGATTCGACTTTGCTAGATGTCTCGATTTTAATGATAGGATGGAATGGACTTGACTTAAAATGATGTTCAAGTAGATAAATTGATCGATATATCCCACGATGCATCGTTCGACCCATTATATGATGTATCGGCCATTTTATCGGGCGATTTCACGCGTGTTTCATCTGTAGCCGCTACACAATTAGACTCATCTCCCGATATATCACTCGATGAATCGGGTTAATATTGCTACTAGATATATAACCAGATACATCTAGAAATGAACCGGTTGTATCTAGATGTATCGGCCGATAACGCGATTCAACTTTTTCTCTTTTTTATTCATCTAGATGTATCACCTTTTGTATTCAGTATATCTAGCTGCATCGGGCGATACCCGATACTTTTCCATGTTTGGGTTTTTTCATTTGCAGAAAAGAAATTATGTCTCTTCATTTCTGTTTGGAATAAAAAGTTAAGAATCGCCTGCTGATTAATCTTCTTTTCGATAAAGAAAACGAAACACTCAAGTTGAAGACATAATTGGCAAACAATTTATCGTCATCCCAAAGCAGCTTTTTAGTTCTAGATGCATCGCCCGATATTTTTTACTCTTTTACCTAGATACTTTTGATGGAGTATCGAGCAGTCCCCCAGCAAGTGTATCTAGATTTTTTCGCTTCCGAATTCATGCATGAGAATATTTGTGCGTTATTCGAACTGTAACAACATACTCAAACGTTTCGTTGTTTTTGCCTGTTTTAATCTCTAACCTTCTCCTTTCTATTTGAGTAGCTCTTTTATTCTCAAAGCATAAAGCGGAACTGTAGCCTGATTTTTGTTGGCATTACCTTGAAAATTACACAGAGTAGTTGTCTCTACAATGTAACATGATCGCAAGTGGAAGGCTTAGTCTTAGTTCATGTAAGGAAAGACACGATTGAAAGCTTATTTTTCTTGTCCCTCCCTACATTTGAATATCTCTAACTGCTTGTACTACAATTTTCAAAAGAGCCAATGAAGACTTTAATAAAAATGTTCGCATAACTTTTGTATGAATTGATTCTTAGAATATTCTGCCAGACGTTGACGAACGTGTCTTTTTCGCAATTGTGCGTTTATCGATTTTTTCGAATGGTGCTAAATTTTCATAAGCCATGGATTGCCTTAGTAAGAGACAGATGCATTCCACAACTGTGCACTACTCTGATTCTATTCATCCGTCGATATAGTCTCTATGAGATCGAATTCATTTTTGAAAGCATCATCAAATACAACTTTTTGCACCAAAACAATCCTGACAAAATATTAACAATCAATTGTTACGAGCATTCATAATGAACATCGTGTTAGCGTTCAATTCAACTTTACTGGACACTTTTATAAACTATATTAGTGTGAGTGTGCATTTAAATCTATAAGTGTGTATTTAAATCTACTAAGTCTTCTTCCATCGGCAATTGTTCCAATTCGATTTCTATCGGATGTTTAAGCTCCTTTCGCTTCACAACAAAGGCCATCCAAGGAACAATGAGCACTTCTTGTTCTTTGGGAAATTCAGATACTGAGTGTATATCAAGTGCAGCGCGTCTATCGACTATTGTATAAGTACAAAGAACATCGAGCTTGCCATCGATAGTAGGACTTTTAAGAAATTTTAGAGCAACATTTCGATCTGTTGATGTTGAGAGAAACGATCTGTTCATGATCTTCCCACCTACCTCATACTTGGACAAATCGGTGTCAGTTATACGCATACCCCGATAAGTTACGAGTTCGGTACATCTGAACTGGTCAAGTGCAGTATCTCGGGAGACAATGCTAGCAAAGAACATGGCCCACTGCGTATCCTTCTGTAACATCCGACATGCGGCACTGTACCTAGTGGCAATCGCTTCATTCAGTAGTCGATAGAAGTCAGTCTCGGCCGTGTAGAGACGTAACAAATAGGTGACATCACGTGTACATTGTAGTTTTTTAAGAAAGTACTTAACGCAATTAACGTATTGAGCGCTTACTTTGCGCGTAGCCCAATTAAGCTCACTAATCGTTGTATCAAGATCGCATAGATACATATCAGCGTAATTGTTTTGTGCGATAAGGTCGGCGTGTTTACCGCAAAATGTCCACACTGGTTCGGATGTATCTTCAATAAAACGATTTCGAGCACTGGCTGACGAGCGGTTGAATAATTGCTCGATCTCGGACGTTCGAGCCTCTTCACAAGGCGTTTTATTGTATCTGTTTCGAATAGAAAGTAAAATGTCTTCTCGCTTAAGCAGATGACGTACAATTTGTGAATGACCGTAAAATGAAGCCGCATGCAGCGCTGTACTGCCGTTAGGTTCGAGTCGATTGAGCTCGTCGGTGCTCAATGTGGACACAATTTGGTTGAACTTGGTCAAATCTCCATTACGACATGCCACGTAAAACTCACTCACATTGCTCATTTGATTTATGTTTGCGT
>CAJNOQ010005813.1:0-14619 GCA_905250885.1 Didymodactylos carnosus | reverse complement strand
ATTACCATTAGATCAAACAATCGCCATGCTATCATTATCTTTTTATAACAATTCTACAAATAGGTCATAGGTGGCTCCTGGATAGGTAAAGGGTTAAAGAGATGTTTTTGTTTTCAAATGATAATCATTCGAAAGAGGAATTTTATGGTGGTATTAAAATGCATGATATGTTCAATATAGGTTGGGGAAGGAGTTTTTCATTTATATTTCGAAATATTGTCTCGCATTTTACTGTTAACTTATGGAGAATAGCTGCTTTTCTCCAGCAATGCGATTCTGTGTAAAATACTTTTCCGTTACACATTTAACATTAACGTTTTTTTCGCAAACACGACTATAATTACTCTGGGAATTATGATTGCGATGATAAATCAGATGAAAATAAAGATAGTTCATAAAGTCAAAAGTATTTCAAGATCTTAAGCATATTCTTCTTTATCCCTATTCTCTCATTCGCTGCGAGTGCTCTGTACTTACTCTGTAAATTGGGTATTTTAATGATTTAGTTCTACTTTAAAAAGGTTCTAAAAGCAGATATAAATCGCAAAAAGTTCGAGTATACAAGTAGTCTACTTGAAGAAATAAAGTACCTTATGTAACAGGCACTTTTGTTCTGGGACTTATTTTATAGAGCTTATATACTTGAATGTGAAATATATTCGTGAAATCTAGCACGAACAACATCTAGCAAACAATGATGCTATTCGGACTAATTCATAGTTGTAGTCTGCACAGAGTGATATTTGTTGCACCGGTGTATTGTTTGTAGACGTCGATATAGGTTTTTATGAAATTCTAGTTGTAAGAAAATCTGAAGTGTAAAATCACGGACATGTGCGGGTTGTGTATACTTCTTATATAGATACCTATAAAGCTTTTGCAGAACTCTGCGGAATATCTCTAATTATCTTGTAGAAGACTGAATCTCAACGATGGAAACTAGAACTTATACAGCTGTATTTTATTATAGTTTTTGACGTTTTCATGTTCAAAATTCTGAAAAATAATGCGAAAAAGTGCTAGATTTCACGAATATATTTCAGATTCGAGTATATAAGCCCTATAAAATAAATTCTAGTGCACACCGGTGCGCATGGCATGCCATCGGTCACTGGCACTGGCTGGCACCGGTACGTACCTGTACCCAGCAAGTGCCGAACCAGTGCCGATATATTTCTGCCGAAGGAGTGCCGCACTGATAATTTATTTAATAAATTTAATTAGTATTTTATTATGGTTGTTTATGCTGAATTTTGTATTAGAATGCGGCACTGATCAGTACCACGTCGACATGCCAAAACCATCGGGCATTGCTTCGGCACTTCTCTTATGAGAAGGAAAAGATGAAGTGAGAAAGACATTCGAAATATTACAAGTAGACTGTGGTGTTAATATAGACTGAAATTAACAAAATGGTGATTGAAAACAAAACTTCAGCACTGGTGCGCACCGATGCGAGATTTTTCATTCTTTCTGGTACCGATGCGCATCGGTGCCCAGAGAAAAAATTATTTCGCACCGGCGTGCACCCGTGCACAACCAGTGCCGATAAAATATTTTTTTGTAAGAAGGTTCATATATCTTTTAATAAAGACTTCCTTCCGTCAGCTATATGGAAGAAGCATACAAGAGAATGAAAAATTTCGCGTTCTTTTTTCACATTTTCGTTTTCTTGTTTTCTTTAACGCGATGAAGAAATGTCTTTAAAAATACAGAAGATTACGATGTACTAGAATACTAGTCACGGCTCTGATGACTGTCTTATATATGTCAGCGTCCAAACTCTGATCCAGGCCAATCTCAGATTGGCCTAGGCCAAATTCCGATCGGAGTTTGAACTAGTCTAAACTCCGATCGGAGTTTGACCCGTAATTTCAGTAGTCCAAACTACGATCCGAGATTCGACTAGGCCAATCTTGGTCGAAAGAAAAAATTCCAGTCCAAAGTTACATTAGACTAACTGTTCTAGTCCAAACTGAAATTAAAACTTTCCTCAGGCCAAACTCAGAATGGACTAGACAAAACAGATATGAAATAGTAAAGTTATAATGTCATTGCAGTACTGCGCGTGCATAACACAACTTAATACTTAACTTCTTAATCTCTCTTGTTTCCTGTCATGGAATATAACGATTTTATTGATGAAATGCAATCGTAATCGAGTCAATCAATGTACAACCATCCTGATAGTAATAATATTGGTAGCAATGGCGTGATTTTGTCAGATGGAAATGATGTGGTGATCGCAGATGATATATCTAACGCAGAAAAAACTTTCTATTCCAAGATTGATGATTACAAAAACGGTTTATCATCGGGTATGCGTGAGCAGACTATGATAACTGTATCATACTATAACAAAATACTTAATGCATTAAAACAAACCACATCTAGAAAAGAAACTGGTGTAAATAGCTATTTCTATGCATGGTGTAAAAAGTTTTTCAGAGTTGATAATTCAACTGGTGTTGATTTACTATGCTCATCGAGAAATGGTACTAGATTGGTTATATTAGAGGCGTATTATACAATTCTAAGAGATGTGCATGAGAAAACTGGCCATGGAGGGCGTGATAAAATGAGCGTAGAGGTAAAACAGCATTATTATTGGATTCCATCAAAAGTGATTAGTATTTATTTATCCACATGTGTTGCATGTCAAATTAGGAAACCAGTTAAAAACCATGTGGTGTCAACGGCAATTGTATCCCTTGGGTTTTTAACAAGATTACAAATAGATCTGATTGATTCAAGAACAAGACCGGATGGTGAATTTACATGGATCCTTCATGCACGAGATCATTTTTCAAAATTTTCATGGGCATATGCACTGGAGACAAAAGAGGCTAAGAATGTGGCTGAGCATCTAACATCATTGTTTTATCAATTCGGCCCTTGTAAAATACTGCAATCGGATAATGGCAAAGAATTCACCGCGCAGGTATTTTGAACACTATTGTCGTTCTTATTTCGAGTTTTATACAACTTCTTTTACGTCGTTCGAAGGCAATCAAAGATTTGAAAATAATATGGCCAGGTTTAGTGATTATTAATGGTAGACCAGGGCATCCACAGTCTCAAGGGCTTGTTGAGCGTGGAAACGCAACTCTATGTGATATACTGGGAAAGTTTTTGCATGATCGAGGGACCGATCACTGGACCCAATGTTTAGGTGCTGTTATATATTCAATGAACACAAGTTTAGCACGGGGTATTGACACAGTTCCTTTTGAAATTATGTTCGATCAGAAACCAAGAGTTGATTTAGCGTTGTGGCAAGTAATAGTGGAACAAGGTATTTCTTTATCCCATTCTACGACTTACGATCTAACACTCTAATTTATAATAATAGGGATGGAGGATAAGGAGGATTTACCAGACACAATTGCTCATCAACTGACAAGTGAGGGAGATTTAACATCTGTCAATAACCAACCAGCTTCATCTGCTACATGTCATTTAAGTACATCCAATAAAACCGATGATGTTATTGAACAGCCACAGTTTGATGAATCTAGTCGAGCAAATCTTGGTTCTCAAAATTCACAACATATGTCCATCAGAGACAGAGCTGACGAGGTATATTTAGCCAATGCTAACAAACGAATAACAGCTCATAATCGGTGCGTTCAACACTTATCAGAAAATTGTGCTGTTGGTGATTTTATTGGAGTCAAGATAGATAAAGTTGACAGAACCATTGCCGATCCAAAACTCTTACCGTGTGTTATTATTGATAAAAAGCATCATGACGTTAAAGTTGCATGTGTAAATGGAATAATCGATCAATGGTGGCCTTTAGAATC
Source organism: Didymodactylos carnosus (assembly GCA_905250885.1). Lineage (NCBI taxonomy): Eukaryota > Metazoa > Rotifera > Eurotatoria > Philodinida > Philodinidae > Didymodactylos > Didymodactylos carnosus. Next base: position 10,813 of record CAJNOQ010005813.1, on the reverse strand, counting down.
ATTAGTTCCTTTAACTACGGTACCTCAAGAATTACTTGATTTAAATCTCAGTGAATTGAAAGAAATACCACTAATTACAGCTTCAAAGCTTTTTGTTCGTAATGCTCTCAATGGTGTCACTTGCTCATGCAAAGGTGGTTGCAAAAACAATCAATGTGCGTGCAAGAAAAACAAAGTATTCTGTTCGACAAAATGCCATAAACATACAGCCACCTGTCTAAATCACGAAAAATAAACAAGTCTGTGCTTCAAACTTTTGGTTGGATGTTCTCTTCATTTGTATTCAGTTAAGTATCTCTATAATTAAATAAACTGATATTCAACGCAATCTTAATTATGCACGCGCAGTACTGCAATGACATTATAACTTTACTATTTCATATCTGTTTTGTCTAGTCCATTCTGAGTTTGGCCTGAGGAAAGTTTTAATTTCAGTTGGACTAGAACAGTTAGTCCAACGTAACTTTGGGCTGCAATTTTTTCTTTCGACCAAGATTGACCTAGTCGAATCTCCGATCGTAGTTTGGACTACTGAAATTACAGGTCAAACTCCGATCGGAATTTGGACGCTGACATACATGTAACAATAATAGAGAGAGGAATGTAAAACTACGTGAGGAAATGATACAATAAATGGTACGACAGAAGTGGTGTGATGAAGAAAGAATGTATGACCAAGAGATGAAGGATGTGAACGTGAACAACGTGAAGAAAACGTGAGGAGGTTTTTTCTACCTAACAGATACACACTCGAAAATATGATCGATAATACGTATCAGAAGTGGCAAAACTTTGATTACAGTTAATTGCACCCAATTTTTTCTGAGAGCAATTCTAGGGTCTACCGAGTACCTAGAAATGTTTTCCTGTTCATTCTGCATCTAACCATGTATGTGTCGATGGAATTCAAGCAAGGTCCAATTCCATCAAATAATCGCCCCCGTCCTTTATTTAATTTCCTCAATGAGAATATTAAAGTGACAGTGACGCTTTTAGTCCAAGCAAAGGTACAATACGCCAGTTTTACAACTAAAGATTTTCTTAATATCATTAACTAAAAACATTGAATAGTTGTCTTGCTAATACAGCGTTGCCAGCTAATTCTGCCACCGTAATGGAATTTTCTTAACGTTTTTTCATCATTTTTTTTTTGTTTATAAAGGGTGGCCCAGAAGTCCTGACTCTATTTGAACAATGAATTTTTCTATAGTAAAACAAGTGGTTGTAAATTTGTCTCTATGAAGAAAAGATGCAGTAAAACGCCCTTTACAAAATGGCTAGCGATTGTCCCCGTTAACTCATATAGTAAGAAAGTTGTAAGCTCAGAAACGTTTCTCAGATAACGGGTGCACGATATATAATGTCAGTCTCGGTAATTTTGCTCTAACTCCTGTTTCTTACGCTCCCTATAGCAAATTCTTTTTTTAATAGAAGCGGTGTGAAATTCTCTACAAAATCATACCTAAACCTTAATTTCAGAACTTCAATCAAGAAAACTAAGCAAATTACAGGACGGTGAAAAAATGAAAACTTTGTAAATTTGATACTGTTTTCGACTTGAACTTTTTCTTCTGCTATTATTTCCGTAAAAAAGCTTAGCAAAACTTAGAACTGAGTTTGTGTTCGGTACTTTCAAATGTGCTCTTTCTCGTGGTCTGTAAAAAAGTTTTTTTAGCGGATGGTGTGCTCGAGAATGAAGTTTCAAAAATTGACAATCCCCGTTTCCGACAATGCGCCCAAGCAAGAAGCAGAGGACGTGATCAAAGTTTGATTTTGTAGTTAAATAGAGAAGAGCAATCATTTTAGATCCAAACAAAACCAATTCGATCGAAAAATCTTTTGTTTTGATAGAGTTATGAGACTTTTGCTGAAAGTACCATCATACGAAGAAGGTTCATTGTTGCAAACAGCTGCAGTGCGTCTTAAACTGAAGAAAAAACTGCAATGAACGTTTTAAAACGCGTCTCAACTCTGTAAGATGTCTCATTTTAAAGATTTGACGGAACTACTAACAACTACTTTTCGATTCTACAGTTTAAATGTACGAAAAGTAGTTGCCAATATTTTTATCTGGTCTTTAAAACGCGACACCTTACAGAGTTGAGACGCATTTAAAATGTTTATAGCAGTTTTTTCTTCAATTTAAGACGTATTGCAACTGTCTGCGTCGTTTGATTTACGATTTATAAACAAAATAAAATGGTAAAAAAACGTTATGGAATTCCTTTACGGTAGCAGAGTTAGCTGGCCCCGCCGAATAGAATAATAATTGAAAGTATTCTGCATTATAATCTGTAATAAGCTACGATGTCAATTTGACCTTATCACTGTTTCTTTTTTGTATGTTAGTATTCCTACAGAAATACTTATAATTTTTTTTCTTTTTCTGTTCTCATTCTCCTCTATTCTTCGACTGCGCATTTTACAGTGAATACGAATTCTGTATACAAAACATACAAGCATGGTTTCTAACTGTTTTTCTTTCTTTCCATTGACATATACCACGTTATTCGAATCATCATATGCTTTAGAGATTGACTCTCAAAGAGAGATTTTATAACAATCAGCATTAATATAATAGAATGTGCATGATCAGTAACACACTGTTACGATATGCCATAAATCATACACATGCAGATGATACCAAATACATGTTTGGTTTAAATGTCGATCACTTAGAATGGTCATGCGACATACATTCAAAGTAATGATTATACTCTCTAGTCTTATTCTTATATTTGCATTTATTGTTGTTAATCGCTCTAAATATGTGACACTTACATATGGTAAGCGCTTCAACCCAACGTTGAACACCCATGTACTGATTATTGTTGAATTATTTAGCTGAATGTAATGATGATCCATTAGGTACTAGTCCATATGTTGTTCCTGAAAATCAGTCAATTTTATATTACAATCCAAATGTTCAGTTGAAACCACCTTATTCAACATGTTCATGGGTGCCCGAAGGTTTTACATCAACTCCGAAAATAGATTGTCCACAAGAAGCACAAAATGTCCTAATGCCCAGGATACCCTTAAATTCATGTAAAGATTTAGTGACTTCAACAATGAGGGCACAATCGTTGATTAATAACTCAAATTCAGTAATTTATTTACAAAATGTATCTACCATTCATTGTTCATTAGCATATTTTTCATGTTATACGGATTTGGAAAATGATATTATTCAACAGATGTTAAATAAGTTTAAATGGACCAGTTTTACATTAGCATTCGATGACGTATCGTGTGATGTATCAACGGTAAGCAGCTATCTTGTGGCCGTAGCTGATTCTTTATCACAAAAAACTTTATTCAATTTGGTTCGAAATCTGGAACATTTAATTACGGAAAAAGGTGGTGTCAACATTAAATTACCCCGTCTAGAAACATTTCACATGACTCTTGCTGGTGTAACCTATCAATATTCATCCGATTGTAAAATTGAAGAATTACGAACAAAATTATTACCTACTTTACCCATGAAAAGGCTTGGATCAGTAAGAGTATGCTGTTTTTTAACAAAAAATCCACATAATGGAGATATTACCTACTACTATGCGCAGGATTGTGCACAAACGCTGCCTTGTATTTTTGATATAGAATAAAAGAAAATCTCCAGTAAAAACGAAAAATATTTTGATCAATAAAGATTTCTCCATTCTCTTTAATGCTGGAAAGTTTTTTATCATTTTATTGCTACAAGATTATAGTGTCAAATTTTCGACTTCCGTTTCAAGGTCTAAGAAAAATAACACTCTCCAAAAATCTTTGGCACAAGATTTTTAAGTTTTTGAGATAAAATGATCACCCCAGCAAAAGTCAAGAAAATTTTGGATGTTATAGTTATAAATATTCTCTACAAAACAAAACCATCCCAAATTTGGGGATTTTACTACTAAGATATTTTGTTCAGTTTGTAAAGCACACTTTGAAACCTAGGTATTAAAACTGTTTTTACTTGCCGAAGTTAAGTTTTTACAGAAAAAATTTGGAATTTACTTTGGTAGCTTTCTGCTCATCTTTTAAAATTTCTATAGAAATTTTGCTATTTGAGATGAAACGCTAATTCTTGCGCCAATCGCTCAGGCACATCGAGATGTATCAAAGAAAACATATACATTGTTTTCTGAGGCAGACTGAAATAGCTGAGTTTGATTTAACCGATTAATTTTCGGAGCAAAAAGTATTTCGGAAAAACCTTGAGCACGATTTCGCTTCAGGGAGGCATTTTGGAACATAAGCTTCGGTACAAATGTTGTTCAGAATAAAATTCTACACGGGATTAGGAGCAATGGCGTAACCAGAATTTTTAGACTGCTGAGCCATAGAATCGAAAAAAATCCGCGGGCCTGGGTGGGCCGAACGTTGCCTGCTTGGGCAGGAAATCTTTCCGACTGTTGTCAATTCTGGTAGCGTCGTTTTCAGTGTTACTCGTTATCGTGGCAATTTAAGATTTTGCAATATCATTTGTGGATGAAAACACTGAAAATATTGATCTTTTGAACTGCAGGAAAAAAAACAGTGAAATTTTCATTCAATTTTATCGCGTTTCGAAATTTCAATACCACTTTATTCTTATTTTCCACCGAAAACTGAGTCTGGAAACTGATTTTGAAACTTTTAGAAGTTAAAATGGACTCATCCAGCTATATAGTCATTTACCAAAATCAAAGTTACTGTGGAACAAGCTAACCAGCATATTATACCAGTACACTGCCCACATATTATGGGGAAACAGTTATCGGTACTGTTTGTACGTTTTATCTTTTTTAAAAAATTTTGTTTTGTTCATGCCATCTCCCCTAACTGAGGCTTCTGTATAGAACTTAGTCCTTGTAATATTTATTTTGCCTTTGAGGACACTAGGTGTCAATACGCAACAAAAAACTGTACATCATGTTGAAAAAACGTGCTAAAAGGGAAACTTGTTTCGAGTGCCACTCCTACGAACGTTTTGAGGTTATGATTTTACGTAGTGCTTCGATGACACAAGATGGTGAGACAGCGAAATATCGTCTATGTGATTCCGTACTCCATCTGCCTGAGAATTTGATTAAGTACGTAGGTACTCTAACTCTTGCAGCCGAAGTGGCAGCACCTATTCGAAATGAATGTCCAGAATAATGTAGTGGATTATAGCCTAATGAATCTAATAATCTTCTCAAATGATTGATTAGTAGATAACGATCGAGAATACTGCCGTCCGAGAGGATGAAAAATGCTTTGGACGGAAGATTTAATTTTGTACCAAATGCGAGATATGTGCTCATGAAAGAGAGTGTCATATCACAGTAGGGAGAGAAAATTGAACCATTTAAGGTGTCGCATAGTGTGATTAACAGCCGAAAGGTAATCGGTTTTCTTATTGTTTTAGTTGGACCATGTAGTCGTTCTGCTGCTTTTGGTAACGTACTGATAAAAAACTTTTGAGTACCGTTTGAATGTCGCAAGGGATCTTGTAAACCGGATTTTAATGCTTGGAACCTAACCACAGCTAAGTATAAACGGATTGTGCCTGCTCTTAACTTAAGCGTTCCCGCACAGTAAGCAATGAAATCTTGCAGTGAACGCTCCCCAAGAGGATTATTTTTAACACTGGTGGAATCATAGACATTCAGAAACTTTTCAAACGCTTTCACTCCGGTTACATTCCTTCAAAGTGTTAGGATAGGTAAAAAGCATGACATCTATCTAGTATTTTGGCAAATATTCTATGTGCGTACATGCTTGAGAAGTTTGTCAATAGTTCGTTTTGAAGCGCGGAAAATTCTCCATCTTTCTATGTACGAGCTCAAATGGGTCAAAATCTTCGAAGTCGTACGAAAAATTGGAGAAACAAAGTGGATGACTTTCATTGAGCTACTGACAAAAATGATAAGAAATAATTTTTCAAGTAGATCAGGAGCAATTTTTGAAAGTCAGAAGTGTTTGGAAGTGACCAGGGAAGCCTTTCTGGTCATTTTTACTCAAAATCATATTGGATCATTTTTTAACAGAAACCGTTCCCGTATATAAATTTTAACAGTCCCATATGAGTAATTTTTGACAGTCAGAAGTGTTGGGACCGGATTAGGGAAGCATTTCTGGTCATTTTTACTCAAATCATATTGGACCATTTTCTAGTAGAAACCGTTTCGCGTCCTTTAAACTACTATGTACAGGGAAGCCTTTCTGGTCATTTTTACTCAAAATCTGACGACAGTTCGACTTCCACCAAGCTTTTTGCTAACGATTAAAGTTTACCGCAGAAATATTAAAATATACATTTTATAAATTTTATGATGTACTCGCATTAATCATACATTGTTGAATATCTTCTTCATCTTAGGTTTTCTTTTAGCAATCGCAATAAATGTCATCTATAAAACGGTACGAAGTTTGTTCGATAATTAGGTATTTATGAAAGAATAATATACTTGACTATAAAATAATACAAAAAAAGAAGATTTCTAAAATACTAGAAGTTTTGCCAACCTTAAATATAAACAGTGAGGATCGTGCAGATTCTGTCTGCGTTTTCTAATCAAAGCATATGCCAAGCAAAAAAATTTATTTTTTTAACCATCGTAAGCTAAAATCCCTCAAAAAAGTTTTACTTCGGTATGTAATAAGAGTTAGTGGAGACAACCACAACTGTTATCAATTTAACTTCTATCAGTCATAGGTTGAAGTTGATGCCATTGTGTTACTGGTTCGGGTTCTTCTGCTAACATATTCTTCCAATGTTCTAATCCTGTTCCAACCGCATTAGGTCCCAAAACAACTTTTCCTAAAAAATACATATCTAACGTAAGATTAGTCAGTTCTTAACTTATATTTGTTAAATGGACAATTAATACGGTCTCAAATCCTCAACAGGATTGCATCACAGATTGGATATATTTAATCATGCTATTGCTTATTTGCTAACGGAGATACATAGAATTTTGTTTTGAAAAATTCTATGCGGCGGATCCCTAAATCTAGACTCTAACTCTATCGATAGTTGATACAGTTTTTATCCTATTCTTTGTAGTTTAGATATATTTTAGGAATAGCATCACAGTTTTCTTCAATAATGACTTTTCAAACTGATCTTTATTAGCCCAAAATCATATAACAGTATAGACTATGTAATAAAGCGGATGAAAACAAACGATATGTTACCGATTGGTTCTGAACTTCCAACGTAATCATGGTCGACCACTGAGACTATTAATTTCACATTCTATAATAAAAAATAAGATTTTAATAATGAGAATAAAACATAGTGACATGAAAAAAAAATTTAGCGACAACAAAATCCGTTAAACATTATTAAACTAAGACTTCCTCAATCCGAAGTCATTTTTCGCTCCTTGTCCGCTCTTGGTAAATATTTCAGAGAAAAGTAACCATAAAAGTAGATTTGTTCACCAGTTTGGGAGTTACGATGTAAACTGTAGATGAAGAATTTCACAATTTTAGTTAGTGAAATTGATTCTTCTAGTGGAGATTTTATTTGCAAGAGTGCGGTGATATAAACTACAATCAATGTTTAATTGACTACTGTCACTTTTTTCGTAGAAAATAGCTACAGATCTGTTGTATGCATCATCTTTCCCACAAGAATTTTCTTTTTTTTCCACTTTTTTCAGACACTTACAAATAACATATCACCAGAAAAAAAAATAAAGTTGGTCTTGAGTTACTTTTTCGTATTCAGAACACTCGAAAACCCAGAAGATTTTCTATTTCTGGCGAGAAATACTTCCAAAAGTTCAGGAAAAATTTTGAAAACAAAATGGCGCAAAAATATTTCCATGGGAAAATAATATGATTTTGTAAATCTTTCTTGAACTTTTGGAAGTACACCTTGCAAAAAATAGAAAATCTTCTGGGTTACCGAGTGTTCTGAATACAAAAAAGCACTTTTCAGCAACTCAAGACCAACTTTACTTTTTTTTCGGTGATTTTTTTGCCACTAAGAGTGTTACACGAGTGACTCCGCGACCGTTACTCGCAGCCGTAAATAGGAAGTCAACTTTGGGAGGGGAGGGGATGTAAAAATTTTATAAGCAGCAAAAAATTCTTTTCGAAGGATGTAGGAAAACAAATTTAGTTTTTGCTGGGAGGAAAGGACAGATTTTTAGTTTTGGGGGTGTTTGCACCCGTCCACCCCGCAATTTACGGCTCTGCTGTTATCCCTAAACTCCTCTCCGCTATAACAGAAGGCCAGTCTGGAGCGAAAAGTTTTGAAGAACGGCTAGGGCAGTTCTTCACCAAAAACAGGGTGATGTGCAAAACCATAATAGGAGGCCATGGCCTTCTATTCTGGGGAGGAGGGTTATGAAAAAACGACTACTTTTTCTTTGAATATTATATAAATATGCTGAAGCATATCCTTCTACATAAGTCTGCCAGATTAAGCATAATCGATAACCATTGTGTCTACATTGGCTGCATGAAAAATATGAGTGAACTTTTAGTTTACAGAAAATCCTTTTTTAACTAGGTCTTCCAGAGACCTTCATAGAAAACTATCAAAAATCTTTTAGTAAGCAGTAAAACTAAGTTATACGGACGAAAAGACTCGAGTTTATCTAACCGTATATTTTTCTCAAAAATGATTATTTTAACACTTACCAACTTTTTGAAAGTAAACCTTTAAGAGTAAATCAGGTGAAATAATAAAAAATTATTCAATCTTACTCTAATTTATGCTGAGGAGAGGGAAGCACTATTTCATCTTATAAATTTCTTGTTTTGTTTTTCAATTTACCGTAATTTGTGATGGTGATATGTCGAATGAAAATGTTTCATTATAAGTTGGTTCCAACGTTTTAGCTCTCACTGCTGTTTTCACTTTTTTCAATCTTTTTTCACCAGACATCAATGATACTTTGACGTATGGATCTGTTGAAAAATAATTAAAGAATAGAATAAAACAATATTTACTACCAATAATAATTGCAACTGTGACATTCAATCAATAAATATTGAATGAAGAATACGTATATTGATCGTTCACGGAGACAGTACTAAGTCATGCTCGGCCTTGTCACACAGCCACAAAGACTATGTATAAGAATTGCCATGGCACAGCTGTATTACTTTAGTAGTAGATATAACGAGCATGATTATTAACAACAATATCCTTTAATTAACCTTTAATCATTGAAAAGTATTTGTGAAATATATACCTGATAAACCTACAAGATCCATTTTTTTTAAATCTTTTGCTTTTAGAATTGTAATATATAATGTGGAAACTGCTGAGTCATACTTTAAGGTACAATGTACAGAGCCAAGTGTGTGGATCTAAAAGTAAAGATTTTTCAATCACTAAGCTAAAAGATTGAGTTTGAATAGCTAATATTTTCATTCATTCTATTTTTCTCTGCTACTCATTAAAAAAATGATATTATGAGTAAGTATTGTACACGTTAAGCTTCATATTTTGAACGTTCATGAACGTGACTTTCAGGCTTAGTTAAGCAATAAATTTTAACAAATACTTGATATAGCACTGTAAATAATTATTAGTAGATAAACATTGATATCCAAAATAATTCAAGTTTGAAGGGTATAATATTAATTTAGTCAATTTTATCCTTTATGAATATTTGTATAAAATGTAAGTATCCACTGACACAGATCTTTTTATTTCGTATCCATGGTGAAAAGAAATTTTTCTTACTTTAGAGCCGCGATATAAACTCATATTACATACCAGGCGAATGTCTATAAAAAATTCTCTAGAAAACTACTACTTTGCAGTTCTTGTTACTGTTTACATTTTCTGAACGAACTAACAAGAAACTGCAATAACTTCTTCGTTTTAGACTTGGTAATTAGGATTATTCATCATGAAGCAAGCATTTCTCAGAGTTGAATCTCGATACAATAATACAGAAAATTCGGTTTTCAAAACTTTTTCTGTAGACACAATGTTCGCAAACGCTCCCTTCATACTGAAAAATCAAAAATAATAAACAAAATCGCATTTTCATCCTAAAGAAAGTTTTTCTTTCGTGCTAACGAAAAAACCTATCGACATATACCACTCCGCTTTCATTCATTTGATACGTCGATCGATAGAGGATATCGAGGTTGTAAAAAGCTAAAAAGGATTCGGGCCGACGGCTTTTCCTTCAAAAGCTAGAGGCATTTGTCTGCTTTTCCGAGCGAAAAATAAACAAAATAGAAAAATTCATATCTCCGTCCACAACAGTAATTAACAACTCAAATTTCTTTCTATGACTCTTCCATATATATCTGTGATATTCATACAAAGTTCACTTTTACAACTCATCCCATTCCCGAGATACTGAATTTTAAATTTTCGATAGATCAACCCCTTGACAGGCTCACACTATAATAGCTTCCCCAATCATTAGTTAACTACTAGAACTGTTGAAAAATTTCGTAAATGACATGGTTTCGATCAGCAGACAGAAAACTAATCGAAATTATATAACTTCAATGTTTCGCAACTCTAGTTTCTAGGGAGGTCTATGTAGACCCCAGCTTCTACAGCCAGCTTGAGAAATCTGTTTTGTTTTCATAAACGAAATTAGACTACAAAACCATACCATTTATGAAACTTTCAATAGTTCTAGTAGAAAACTAATGATTGGGGAAGCTATTATTGTGTGAGTCTATCAAGGGGCTAATCTATCGAAAATTTAAAATGCAGTAACTCCGGAATGGAATGAGTTGTAAAGGTGAACTTTATATGAATATCACAGATATATATGGAAGAGTCATAGAAAGAAATTTGAGTTGTTAATTACTGTTGTGGACGGATATATGAATTTTTCTATTTTGTTTATTTTTCGCTCGGAAA
>CAJNOQ010005812.1:0-14619 GCA_905250885.1 Didymodactylos carnosus | reverse complement strand
TCTCAGCAACAAAGCTGATTGCGCACGAACCAAGTTGGGATTCTTCATAGTCCATGAGGATCTACATTTTAAAAATAGTCCCACTCAAAAAGATTTTTAGCACCTCAGGCGGTTCCCTCGTAAGATCCAGAGACCCGAAAATTCTAAGATTCTATAAGATTTTTCTAAGCTCCTAGACAACTGTAAGCGAAATCTTACTAAGATTATACTATCTAAAATTTTTTCAAGACTGGATAAGAATCTGTTAAGATCTTAATAGTAAGAACGCTGATGTTTTTTAAATAATATTCATTCGAGATTCGCTGAAAATTTTTCAGTTTTTAATCCGCATTATCCAAGGCAGCAGTTGAACAATGGTGAAGAATGAAAAGTAACTTCATATTTTTGGGTGTCCAACTATGGACCTTCATCTGCATGTACACTCTCTAAAACGTTGTTGAACACTTTCAAGAGAGGAAGTACTAGAAGAGTCTGAAAGAAAAGTAATCGTAAAATCACTCATACTTTCGGTTTTACTTATATAGATGAATGAGAGCAAAACAAAAGGGTGGATGAAAATGGAGTCATTAAATCTTATTAAGATCTTAAACGATAAGATCGTAGATTATTTTATCAAAATCTTAAAGGAGAAGATCTTACTAAGATAATTTTAAGAAGTGTCTAAGATTTTTGCTAGGGTCATTATGTCTTAACGGAGTTACATATTATTCTGTTCTTTCAATTGAAACTATTACGCCCAGCGACTTTTACGCTAGTTTTACGCTAGAAACTACTGTACTAGAAAAAAGGAGAATATCTTATTGAACATCTTTTATTAGAACTTATTATTTACCGGCGCAGTTGGGTAACAGTCATAAAAGTGTTCTATCAAAAGATAAGAATCGACGCTTGATCGATCGACAACGTCTCAGCAAGAAGATATGACAAGAAGGATATCTATGTGGTAAAATATAATCTTTTCCTTCTTCGTTCTGAATGCAAATAAGGGAAAACGAAATAAGGAAAAAACACCGACATTTTCTCGAACAGGATCCCGACTCTTCCGCAAACTTTTGAAAATAGATGTTAAGAAAACTAAATTTTAGAATACTACCAAAACAAGGTGTATTAATCGTGAATCTACTTACTATTACAATTTTAATATAGCTTTATCTTGAACTAATTTGATACCATAGGATGAAGTAAAGAACTGCTGTAGTCTGCTGCTTCATCCTATCTTATCTTCTTCTTACTGCTTTACCTTCGGATTTTATTAATTTCATACCAGATAAGTAGTCAGACAGTTCAATACATTAATATATACGAATAATTTAACGAAACATCACGACAATGCGGACATTAATGAATATTTATTCGCATATTTCTTGTAAAATTTGACATTGAAGATACTCCAAAATAAAACTGACATTAATACTACAATCGTATTTGTTTATTCACCAATCTCAATATGAAGGTAATCATCATGATACTGTAGATTAAAACTACTTCCTAATATAGTGCATATCCACTTCTCAATATTTTTGAGGGCATGCAACAATTAAATAGGATAATTATTTTGGATTCTTTAATAGAACAATAATATCATTTAATTGTTGAATGTGAATAGTTAAATCTTCAACATTTGAAATTCTTTTCTGTAATTGAGCTATTTCATTAGCTGTCAATGGATGCTTCGTATCGTCTACAACCAATTTTGTTAATCTATTTTCAATAATGTGCATACATCATCATTCCTGAAAATTAATTTATAAAAATGTGTATAAGACATTTGTAATGAACTTAAAAGTTTTGATCTTTTTACAATTTGTTTAACCAACATTGGAGATTAATTTTATTTGAACAAAATAAATGTTTGAGTGTTGAAAGATCAATCAAACCAGAAAGACTGTCAGTCGTTAGATTGTTATCATCTATACTTTTTATTAACGATAGCGACTGAATATGTGAATAATAATGATTCGATAAGTTTTTTATATCACAAAAGTCAATGATAATTCATTAACGTTGTCAAATGCTGTCAAAAACAGCTTATTATTTCGCACAGTTGATGTGTCATATGTGAATGTTCTTGATGGTTGAATGAATACCCGTTAATCAATCGAATAAGGAAGTGTATAGAGAAATAGTCGCTCATTATATATATGATAACTACAATTAATTCGTTTAGATGACGAAAAGTCAGACTTAAATGGATTAATAAGATCAGCGATATTCTTATTTCCAGATAAAGACAAAAAAAAGTGAAATTGTGTGACTGTCAGATGTTCTAAATTCTGAATTAATTGTTCCCATTTGGTTCCATCAATAAATGTTTCACTATCATTAATATTAATTATAGATAATTTGTTTAGTTTTGGTATTTGATTTAATAGTAGTTTAATTTCATCAAAAGGAAGATTTTCACTGAATTTATTTAATTTTAATTGAGATAGTTCAGAAACGAGTAACTTTAAATCATTTAGATTTAATTCTTGTTGACTACTTCTATTCATTAAAATTTAACTCACACTATAATGTAAATAAAGATAAGTGTGTTACTGTTGGTATTGAATTAGAAAATAGTGTCTTCTCATAAATACCGTAAGTTGTCTCATTACTGATTTCAGATGATGTTTTAACAACGAAGTTGGATAAACATTGAAAATAATATCAATTTTTAACAATTATATATATTTAACTCATCTTGTTTAATATGATGTAATTTTAATATTTTAATATTAAAAAAATTGTGGGGAAAAAATAGAAAGAGAGAAAAAATTGAAAACATTTTGATTAGAACAAGAACAATTGTAAGAGAACATATGATTGACAAGTATTAATGATTCAGTATGATCAACTAATGTTCCTATATTCTGATGCAACCGATCGAATTTCTTTTTAGTCATATTTTTATAATTAAATAAGTAACCACCATGACGACTCTGAATAAGTTCATTTAAATGGATATTTAATCCAGATAATCCAAGATATATATCATAATCATCAATGTAAATAAATAACTCGAGAAGTAATTCGTTTGGTAAAGATTCGAGTGTAGTCATCATATACAAGGACGACACAGGTGTGTATGACCAAATAGGTGCACTCACTACTAATACCATCATTTTGATCATGCTTGAATGAGAATGTTTTGCCTAACGGAGAAACAAAAGGCCTCTAACATTCGAATAGAGATGTCTGTTGATATTTGCTTCACATTTGTCATAAAGAAAAGGAGGAAAGAGAACAGTTATAGTGCTGGTCGACGTTCTTGAAGCTATTTTTTAAGGATTCTTGCGTCGTATAAATTCTTGAAACACTCTTTGTCTATGATTATACGTTTCAAGATCTTACAAAGAAAAAAAATCTGATTGATTCTTTCAGGACTCATGTGACTGTCTCCTTCAAGAATTTATTAGATTTTTTTCTTTAAGGAATCGTTCCATATCCTTTCTTCAAGGAATCTTTTTCTGAAAATCTTTAAAAGTTCTTGTAATATTATATCCATTTTATTGATATGATCACAAATGGAAACTTGTAAAATATCGAAGGACAAATTTCTATCTATGATCATAAGCAGATTTTTCATAAGAGAAAGTTAGTAGAAACGCGAACTAAGTAGGCAAGCAAACAACGTGATGCACGGGCAACTACAGGACACATTTGTTGAAGGGAAAATTTCGAAAGATAAAGATGTTCTCGGTCAGATTGGTGCCTATACTGAATTGTGTCTAGATAAAGACTATTAACAACAAATATCAACAATTAACAATATAAACAATCATATCTGGAATGCGACATTCTGTAAGTTCTATTTACATTTTTGGGACTTACGAGGAACCATCTGTCGACGAAGACCAAGTCGAGTATACAATCAACTTTTAGGATACGCCCGGCATTGAATTATGAACAGAATCATGCCTTATACACAACACAGCATCTGTATGAAACTATTTCCAGACCTAAAGATTATATTTCGAAGGCTTGACAAAATTTTACATCTCGATTTACTGCAACCCGTCGACTTTTCATTTTTTTTAAAGATGAAATTCCTTGAATTCACTCAATATTTAGGTCTAAAAATTTTTCCATACAGATAACTCGACGTCCTCTATAAGATAGATCAATCAAAATCTCTTTATCTTGAACTTTAGGATGGGTCTCAAGAGATCGATTTTCCAGAGATCTACGTCAAAAGTTCATTTGGGTCCAAATAGATATCGTATTCGTGATCAGTGTTGGAAATGACCTATACCCATGTACGTTTCAAGCAAAAAGCGAGTGAACACTTGGGATCTTCCCTCGTTCGTCTAACTATGTTCAGGTTACCATTAATAAAAGATTTTTTGATCAGAAAACAGCAGGTAGTATGCAGCACGCGAAGAAGCAATAGCGAAAAGAAATGTATGTACAAGAAAGGAATAATTTTAGGAGCATTTACAGTCTATGTGGTATTACTCTAAAGAAGTCGGAGAAGGCGATAAGGAGTTTAATGTTCTTAATTGCAGGTGTCGAGTTGAATATTGAGCAATAAAAATAAAAGAAAATGGTCATAAAACTATCTTGTTTAATGGTTGTGCTGTTGATATTGTCTATCAATACCGTACAATCCGTTCCAGCCTGATACGGTATTTGTCAGGCGGGTTGTGCCACCTCGGTAGTTGCATGTTATACCGCAGCTGGTTTCATATTTGAAACTGTAATTGCTGGAGCAGGTGTTCCTCCGCCAATTATTGAGTGTAACAAAGCGTTTGATATTTGTAGCGCGAAATGTGCAGCAGTGACAGCAACACTCACACCATGAAAACCAATACCGAAACTCATGTAAATATTGCTTTATGTAAGTCCTTTTATTTATTTATATTCTTTTGTAACATGTTTTCTTGTAAATTTGTTTAAGTGTAAATGAACTTCGGACCGATTAGCCAAGAAATTACTTCTAAAACATATTTATTTATTCGAGAAACAATCAAGCATTTTCTTTTTGATTGTGATCATTATCATGTTGCCAGACAAAAAATGCTCACTGAGCTGAACTTGGTCCAAATCCCTCCTTGTTCGATATATTTCCCTCCGACACGCGTATACACACTACAGCACATACTTACACTGTTGTAACATCTTATTTAAAAGAAACGTTTAGATTTTACTAATTTTTTGTTTGTATTTTTTTTCTTCTTTTTTCTCTTTCTCTATTTTCTTTATTTCTAGTGAGAGCTATAATGTATTTTTATACGGTTGAACTCACTTAAATAAATAAAGTTTAAATCAAACATATTTAAACATAATACCATTGTTTAATGGCAGGACTATTATTATTTAAACATGATAGCAAAGATTATATTATTACAGTTTATATTATTTTGTTGGAAAATGACTTTTAAAGTTTAAATACTTTTGAGAGCGCCATGAGCGAAAACAGTATCAAAAATCAGATTGTGCAGCAGTAGATTCAAAAATGCATCCCGAAGATATATGTGACACATCGAGAAAGTATTTGACATTAGACTTTTGTATATATTGATTGATCAATATCAAGTATGCATGGGTAAAAACCAATTATGACTCAGAATAGTTGAAGGGCATCGAAAGAATGGCAACGGCATTCTATAAATCTCTAGCACAGCTTCCTTTCGCTTCCAGACTATGATGATCGAGTCTGTTTTACTTACTGTTTTTATTTTACTACCACTGACTCAGTCCACTTAAAAAGAAGACCCTTTTCTTGGAGATTCATTTCCTGGAAAGCAGTCAACGCTTTATTTAAAGAATTTGACGGTATTTTCGTTCTTAAGTGATAGCATGGTTTATGATTATGTTGCTGATGATATACTTCATATACTTTGGAGTGAGCACATGAACTGAGTAATTTTTTTCTCAAGTGAGTAACTCATCTCAGACGCGGGTAAGAATAGGTGAGGAGGGAGATTGCCCACATTCCCTCCTGAGCGAAATTGCAGAAATAGTGGGTGTGTAGTCAAGTAATTGAGTGAAAAACTCTGTGTTAGGCTAGCCTTCCAACTAGAGCTGCACTTGATGACTATTAACGAGATGGGTGACTTTCTAAAAAAGCTTGCCAACTGCAGAGAAGAGATCACACTATTAAAACTGCCTTCCGGCAGCATCCTGTGTTGGTAACGACAGTTGCAAGGCGGGGTATTCTTCCGTTCTACGCATTAGATTTTGGGTAAGATCGATTATGCTTACGAGTTCGTTAGTTTTGTTAGTTGTCTTCGAGCAACAAAAAATAGTATATAAACAGTGAAAGTGACGAATGTCATCGAATAACTGCAGAGATAAAAAAAAGCAAACAATAAATATAAATATTCTCTGTTATGTCTTTTGTTCGGTTAGAACAGTATAACAAAATCGGAGAGATAAGAACTTTTGTTCGAATTTTTGCAATCTAGGCTTTGCTTCACCGTTTCCCTGACCAGTACTTCGCCTCAGATACTCATCTGCAATACCATGCATAAAGGAAACAGGTATTCTATTTATAGTACCAGCCTTACTTTTGACTTTTTCCAATAATTATGCTGCAATAACGAATCGCTCGCTGATTTTTACCCATGCATACTTGATATTGATCAATCAATATATACAAAGTCTAATGTCAAATACTTTCTCGATGTGTCACATATATCTTCGTGAAGCTTAACTTTAATCTCCTCTTCATAAGAATAGTCGTATTCTCGTTATCTGAATGTTCCATGCACATACCATAGTGAGTAATTCCTCAAAATCTGCTTGCTTGAAATGATTTTTTCATGTTCCTTCTTTCTTGCCTAATATAGTAGCCGTCAGAGCTCCGTATGGACTTAAAAAATTCCAAGGAATTTGAAACTGAATTATTTTCGGAAAGATTATTAGCCAATGAACAGATCTATCCAAGCAATTAAAAATCACATGACCTTTATTGTAAAAAGTTCACTATTTGTAGGTGCAATGAAAAGATCTCTTGGAGAAAATTGTGCCCTATAAGCAGATGCATAAAGAAATGCTTTGACAATAAGCATTAAATATTTATTCTATTATTATTATTATTTATTTATTATTGTTCAAACGAAATTTGTTAGGTTTTCAACTTCCGTTTCTCTGGGTCTAAAAGTCATGAAAACATTGGTTTGGGAACATATTCAGAAGGAGCACAAAGTTCTATCTCTAGCACGCTTCAGTCGCAATTTTTCTCAACTATGTTCAACTGGTAACACAAGCGACAGTACATTTTTCCAGTAAACGTTCGCTGCATATGTCACTCGACCTTGTGTCACCGTATGTGTACGATGAAGTTACTTTTAATTTTTATTGTGGAAACTTTTTATGATTTTTCGATGGTGTTTTAAAAGGATATGATTGAGTGGAATATTGACCCTAACATTTGATAATATTACTCAATGAGCATATGAAAATGTNACGATGAGCAGTCATACTTTAAGTACAATTCAATGTATAATCTGCAGAAAAGTGGACAAATCTGGCTATATGAGCATATACGAAGTATATGAATAGAGTAGAAGTTACTTTTAATTTTTATTGTGGAAACTTTTTATGATTTTTCGATGGTGTTTTAAAAGGATATGATTGAGTGGAATATTGACCCTAACATTTGATAATATTACTCAATGAGCATATGAAAATGTATTTTAGATTGAACGTTCCAAACATTCATAGTTTATCATTATCACTTAGACTTGACTATATAAGCGACTGCGATACCGACGATGGTGGCACCTTAACGTGTCAATTTCGTCCTGTACAGTTAGAATTAATAGATTTAATGAATTAATGAATTTTATTTTGTAAAAGAGCACATGGAAATTACAAGAAAGCTAGGGCTTGTTTGAATGTAACACCAGATAAAATAAAAGCTCACACTCACACACACACACGCAGCAATAATTTAGACAGTAAAAAGATGTTGTTTTAATACAGTTGAAAATGCTCTTAGCGTATTCCGATGAACAATATTACGAGGCGATTTGTTCCAGTCCTCTATAGTTTTGGTACAAAAGAACCGGAAGCAGATTTTAGGGTGCAATTCTAGCACAGGACCCGTTTGTTATATGAGTTTCTCTCAGTTTGACGGATCGATGGACGACTGATAAGACTGCTATCAGAAGAAACACTGCAATCATGGTAAAGTTTATAGAAATACACTAAGCGTAAAAATTTTCTACAAGAGGATAATGGTGGTAAATTCAACTGACTCGAAAGGATAGAAGAATTGGATACATAGTCTTTTAGTATGATTCTACGTGCTAGACGTAGTACTTTGTCTAACACAGATAAATGAGTGGAATAGGATGAATTATAAATGATAGAACCATACTCCAAAGCCGGGTGAACACAAATTTTATACAAGTGAACACGTAACGAAGATGGAGCATCCCTAAACACACGAGAAATAGATCCCAACGTCTTTGTACCATTGGACGCAATATGTGCTAAGTGGCGTTTCCAAGTGAGGGCATGAACAAGTCTCATGCCAAGTAATTTTATGGCTGTTGATCGATCAATTTTTATATCGTTAATAGTAAGTGACATGGATGGATAGATGTTTGGTATAGTAGAAAATATTATCCACTCACATTTTTTTATATTGAGACCAACGAAGTCTGGTCGTTAAACGAACAGAAATAGAAATAACTGTATAATTATCACTGTGTTATTCAATCAGTTCACGTATACGATTAACGATTATACCCGAATCCTGTTCCATAAGTATTACCAAATCCATCACTAAAATCATTATCGCTTTGCCAATTAGTGTTATTAGTATCAGAATTTCGGTTATCGCCATATTGATCATTGTAATTATAATCATCGTTCTGTTGCTGTTGTTGATAGCCACTATTATCATCATAATAGTTATTTTGACTATATTCATCCCTGTCATAATCATTATCGTCGTTTCGTTTGTAACGTTGTTGACGCCCTCCACCATCGCCACCACCAAAACGATTATCTGACTTCTGATTATTATAATCGTCAGAATATCCATACGGTTGATTATTGTTATCATCATCGTCTTCTAAATGTTCAATCGTTCTTCCATTGTCATCGTCATCATAATTGTTATCGTTCCAATTGTTAGCTTGGCTATAATCAATCGAATCTTCACTATCCCAATGATCAGAACCCAAATCATCATTCGATATTTTTCTAATTGTCCATGTATCAAAACATAGTTCGCTATTAGTTAAATAATCATATGGAATATAGCAATATCCATGATCTCCCTAAAAAAAAAGAAATTCAGTGGTTCAATGAATATTAGATCAATAAAGGCTTACCCAACCATCACCCCAAGAATTGCGCACTATGAAAGATTGTGATGTGTCACTAAACCCAACGGCCAATAATGCATGACTGTAATTAAATTAAAAAAAACTATATTTTTTTCTCTGATAAGTAATTGAATATACCTTCCGTGTGATTGACGACTTCTTTCCGACGAACTTGGCATTGGCACAACACCCGAGTGAGTTGCTTTGTCAAATGATTCAAATAATTTTAAACCAAACGCAAATGGAAAGCCTTGAGCAATGCATGATTTCATTTCGTACAGATCAATTTTAATTTGTAAAGCTTCGTCAATAATAAATCGTTTTGCTTCTTGATAAGCTTCAGGAAATGGTTTTATATTAACTTTCGCTATATCGTATGGCCATAAGGATTCTAGACAAGCACCATATTCTTCCAATGCTTCAATAGCCACTGTCATGCTGCATCCAGAATCTGTGATTTGACTATCAGAGCCATCGTTTTCTTTCATACGTCCATTATAATACATAAACAAGCGACTTACATCTTTATCTTGACCTGTATGCTTTTTAATAAGATATTCATAAGCACCTTAAAGAAGATAATAAACAATATTTTGTTATAAGTACATGTATTTATGCTTTACCAGCAAGACAATTTGCTGAACTAAAAAATAAAAACTAACTCTAAGGTGATTAACTTGAAAATATCACTTTATGGTTTTTCTTACCAACTTCCAATTTGTGATTGATCTTCAACCGGAGTTAATTGGGATCTTAAATCAGCTTTTGACGGTAATTCATCTGGACTATATTTAAGAATATGAGTAAACTTTTTTCGAAGATTATGTTTCGCAGGTAGTCGATTTGATGGTTTTAGTCCATTCAAACGAAATCGACGATCTTTCATGCGATTTATAAGAAATGTTTTTAACGTCATTAGTCGTCACTACAAGAGAAGATCGAAGTTTCAAGCTAAAGTCAAAAAAGAGTGCCCAATTATGAGTAGAAATAGATGAGTATAAGTGCGTACTCGACTACGTTATTTACGATATTTGTATTCGCGATATTTTTTAGTGATTACTCCAGAAAGTACTGGAGCATTTGAGTTTTCAAAAAGGGGTTTCCTCAGTGTATTTGCATACAACGGCATAAAAATCGATATGTTCAAAAGTGTTCTAATATTAATCCATACAGAATAAATGTTTTATGAGAAACATTGATTTTGACATATAGACCGCTATGTTGTTATACGTACGTGTATATAACGCTTTCTTTTACTAGCTCAAATATTTTTGACTCTTAAAAGCAGAAAGTATGGGTAGTAATCTTATGTATATATTTCCAAATTTAACTAGATTGGTTATGAAATATTTAAGGTCTATGTTATTCTGTCCTTATAGAAGGGGTATGGAGGTTTTTAGAAACGTTTTCTGAAAACATTGAAAAGCTGAGTTTTCCAAAAAATTTTGTTTTCAGATAAAAAACAAAGCCAAAAATACTTTCAATAACACAGAGAAATAGAGCAAACATTTCTGATCAAAATGAGATATCTGCCGGCTCTGAACGATGTTCTAACCAAGAGCTATGAGAGTTTTGCTGAAAGCCCTAAAACATACATCTGATACTGGCGCTACCATATCTCGAAAGCGACTTTCACCTTAACAGCATTTCGTAGCTGCAAGATTTCTCGGTAACGAAACATCGCAGAGAGCTTGAGAAAGTCTTAAACTGAAACTGACACATGTGACGAGAGGCTAATAGAGCCTCGTATTGATAGTCGGTCTAGATTTACGGTTAGAAATATACCTTTAATGTAAGTTAATGAGACTTTTTCGAATTCTGGGCTTTTGTCGTTGACCATTAATTTAAAAAGTAAAACATCAAAATTCCGACTCTATTAGTCTCTAGCTACATGTTTTATCATCAACTTCAGACCAGCCCGAGCTCTCCACAACGTTAATTACTCACAAAACTGGCAACTATCAATAAACCCATTTTGGTCACTGTTGTCGAGACATCTCACAGACCATGCTAGATGGAGCCAAACAAAAACTGTCGTCACCATACTTTCACAGGATCAGCATCTTCTAAAAGTTTGGCCAAGATAGGACTTATACTTTCAGAGATAGATTTCTGACGGGACGGGCCTTAATAATACCAGTCATATCAGTTCTCATTGAATGTATATTTTCGAAGAGCGATACCATCATGAGTTCTTTGATCGAAACTCTGTTTCTCAACATTGTGTTCGTTGACATTTTTAAAATGTAGCAAAAACTAGTTATGATATTTTTGTTTTTTAGAAGCATGTGTATATCTTAATGTCTTTTTTCTCTCGATGGTAAAAGATGTTAACACTGGTGTGTGAGAACAATGCTTTTTAAGTGATCATCACGGGAGAGCAATCGTTGAAATATAAAAATGAATCATTTTTCTACCTTGTTAGAAAACATTTGTACTCAAGCGAATTTATTTTTCAATAGTCGGACTTGACGAGAAGCACTCGAAAAACCATGTACTTGCACATCTCAGGTATAAGGTGGTCATCAGGCATCTCACGGTATAAGGTGCCACTAATTCAAAGTTACGACACTATTTTATTTTCTCAATACTTGGATAGAGGAGAGCGAGCTAAAGCCGAAAATCACTTTCAAAATCTTCAATTTTTCTGAATTGGGAACTAAAAAATCGAAATTTTGCCCGTAATTCTCGATTTTCTCATCCAGAACTCAAGTTTTATGCAATAAAAGTATCATATTCGGAGTCAGCGTCCAAAACTGAGTGGAATGGCATATGTTTTGAAAGTTTTTGTTAATTTTCACTTTTTGATGAAAATCGCAGCAATTTTTCAACCTGAAAATTCGAAAAAAACAAAAGTGGGGGATAGGATAAAAAGGTACATCATTCGACTGGGTTACAGACGCTGACTCCGAATATGATACTTTTATTGCATATAAGTTGAGTTCTGGATGAGAAAATCGAGAATTACGGGCATAATTTCTATTTTTCCGCTCCTGGTTTAGTAAAAGTGAAACTTCTTAACAACAAAGAAAAAAATGAGAAATCTGTAGGCATAACTTTGTTCTCCGCTTGAAGGCAGTTCGAATGCCATGTGAAATAAGGCTTCATCTCTTAAGACAAGAGACGTGGTGCTTTTTTGAGCGGAGGGTTACTGTTTTGAGTTCTCCTAGAAACGAAGTTTTTCCCATCAGCTTCGTAATATGCGAAAACTTCAAAACCACATTTCCACATGCAGTTTGCAATGTTGATTCAGAAAAAAAATGTTTCAAGGTTCCGAAATGCAACGAGAAAGAATCATCGTCGTTCTTCTCGAAGGGCGAGTTTTCTTGAGTTTAGCATCCTTACCGTAGTTTTCATTTTTCACCGTGAGGGACAGGTCCGGAAAGATTTAAAGGTGATTTTCGGATTCAGCTCGCTCCCCTCTATCAACCATATGTAAATATTAAGAAAATAAAATAGTGTCGTAACTTTGAATTAGCGGTGTCTTACTTCATTGATTGCAAGTTGTACTATCGTCTGTCCATAAAAAGAATGATCTTTACCATTTTTTGAGTAACTCAAAAAAAAAAAAGGATTAATCCTTGCGATTTCCACTATTATATATGATAAAGTATCCTCTCCAAAATGGAAGCCAAGCGAGATCTTGATTTTCAGTGGTTCTGGTATGATATTCGATTTCCTTGGAGCTCCGAGACTATTCCCCGAGTACTTGGCGGTTTTAGAAGCCTTTTGAAGAAAATTACGGTTTTTATTATTTTTTTTGATTGGATATTTACGTTTAACGTACAAAATTAACCATATTTTGAAGTTTTCAACTCATTCTGACGTTTTTTGAATGAGTTAGGAATTTTCTGACTTGGGAAAACTACAAGTCTCTATCTCTTTTCAATCTTGAGTTCTTCAAAAAACCAGCGAAGACCAATCTTTTAATGAACAAAAAGTAAGAGAAGAAGTCAAGAAGCCTACCGTGGTTCACCTTGACATATGAAAGCATGACTTTTTTCTTAACGAATAATGTGATAGAGGGAAGTTGCGTTTTAAAAGGAGCAGTTTCAAATAGGTAAAAGGAGTGGACTTAAACTAAACATTCACAGGTTTAAATGCAGTTGTATGCTCAGTGTGTGAAATTAAAACGGAACAAAACATTCATACGTAAACGCTTACAATTTAATTCTTCTTTGCTACGTTTTAATGTGAAATAAAATCTTTTTCGTTCTTGATATAAAAACTTGTGTTTATACTTTCTCATTTTTTTCTTTTATTTTTTTCCGCAGTTGGAATTCAAGTCAGTCGTTGTTCCACACTCATTCATTATATTCTTCTTTTCTATTTTTTTTCATTGCGTTATATTGTATACGCTGTGCCTGTGTGTCGTTCCTTTCAATGAAAAATGTAATTAATTTTTCTTTCTCAGCTATTTTTTTCTTTACTTCAATGTTTTTTATCTTCTGTCATCAAAGAAAAATTAATATGACTATTCAAGCAACTATTCATTATGCCATGTGTACATGAATTGTTTGTTTGTTTATGCAGAGCTTTATTTAAAAGGGTAAGAATAACCCTTGCTGATTCACCTCTAGGGTGCTGACAGCATAAGAAAAGAAAAAAACAAATTTACAAGTGAATTGTCTAGTATTGCGAATATTCAATTTTGCATAAAAAGAAGAGAAAACCGATAATTACACTAGCACAACTAGAATTAGTTACTTTTCACATCTTTTTATATGAAAAGAGAGGGAAATTTGGATAGATTAAAACAAAAGGTTTTGGACTTAGTGGGTTATTCGTTTCCTTTTTCTTATATCGTACAGAGTCTTAGTTATCTGCTTTGCTATAAATACACGTAGATTCGAATAAGTAGTCTAACAGAGCATTGTCGAAGTATACTTATATTACAGAGCGAGGAAGAACGGAGAAAATAAACAAACATAGAGGACGAGAGATTGAAAGACTACATCATTCGCTAAATACAAACTCACACAGTTTGTCAAAGAAAGTTATATTTTCATTCAGTGAAAAATTTACAATCCGTTTGTTTGGTCTGCCTCTTGGCAGCCATTTGATGCTTTTGTTTATACAGTAGTGAGAAAAAAGATTGTTTACAACATTTTTATTCAGAAGAAAACATTCTAGGAAATTAGGTTCGTACATTTGGATGCTGTTTAATCTTTTTAGCAGACATTTCTTGAATTTTTCTTCAAGAGTGGGAAGTTGAAAGATAGAATGTAAGTCTCTAACGGACGCCCGAAAAATACAAAAAACTATCCTTAAACAGCGCCGATAAAATGCATTGAGGCGATTTTTTGAGGTCACACTGAAAAGACAGTAAATGGTTGCTACACTGTAAAGGTGT
>CAJNOQ010005811.1:0-14625 GCA_905250885.1 Didymodactylos carnosus | reverse complement strand
TCATTTCACTTCACTTCATCTAGGTAAAACGCTGCTGAAACGGTCGAAACAATAAAAAATCACTTCAAGTTCACTTCAAGTTAAGCGGAAGTGGTGAAATGGTACTTTCCCTCCCTTGCTTCCCTCCTCCATCAGGGGCGCCGTTTCAGCAGTGAAGTGAAGGGAAGTGAAATGAAGTGGTGAAGTGGTGCTTTTACCCCCTTGATAAAAACAGACTTCTTCAAAGAGTAATAATTTCTTGCTAATTTCGTTTTCGTCTTATAAGTAGTCACGATTGAGAATGCTTGCAAGGGGTAAATGTAAAGTTGTAGTCATGAGTCTGTCTTTCTGCACACAACTTAGAGTAATACTGACGGATTCCTGATTCGTCGAATGACTAATTAGTGCTCCTATTTTGCTGTCACGAAAAATCCCCGCATTCTCATTTCGTTTTCTTAATAATATTGTATAATATAACATAATGTCATACAGATTTACTGTCCAATTGCAATTTTAATGTTTGATAAAATAAAAAACTTTCATGGTGGTGCTTATAAATTCTGTCTGTACTAAGGATCGTACAATTCCCATTCAGTTCTATTGGACGAGAACAAAATATTCGTACTTATGAACTCTCTCTCAGTCTTGCTGTTATAATATATTACTGCTATACCGCTGTTTACTCAAATGTTAACAGAAACTGGTCCTTTTAGAACCACAGAATATATGGATAGTTTCTTTCAAAAGAAGGAATTTCGTACTATGCACAAAAGATGATCGTTTTACATACCACGACTAATTAGTATGCAGGCATGCGAAACAAAAATGAAAATGGTCAATTTTTATTTTGAACTCGTGAATGATGAACTTTGTCATTTTGACTATCTGTTTCTATCTAAATATTAACATAAAAAAACAATTTTTTCAATAAAATTATGATTAAATTTATTCCGAAAACAGCTTTGAACACTAAACCTTGACTATATTTTGCTTCTGTATAGCAAAAAAAAGTTTTAATTTGGACCGTGATATTAAATTTTCTCTAAAACAACTTCTGAATGTAACAAGTTATTTCAAGCGTAAAACACACTGAAACATTTTCCAAATAAAATTCGATTTTTTCAACTAGACAAATCTTTCAGTAAAAATAAATGTAATATTTGGATTTAGTGTGTCAAATTGCATCAAACCATATGTCAAAATAACACTTTTCTATAGCATACCTTTAGCTCAACAATTTTTGCCGTTAATATCTCTCCTAAGATAAATGTTTTAAAAAGTTTTTTTTGAAATCTCTGGAACTCTTTGAAAAACACTATAAGTGTGACATTGATGAATACTAAATCAAAAGAAACAGAAGAAGGAATGTTTTTACTGTTTTGCTTACCTGTAACATTGTTCGCAATAATTATGGAATAGAATTTTACTCAATAAAACCTTATTACGTTGTCTATAAGTTTTTGGTATGAACATATCTGTAAATAAGGTAAAAATTGATTATATTTTTACTTTCAAGCATACAAAGATATAGATACGTAACATCTCTACCATGTCCCAGAGAAAAAGAATAAAAAAACTTAGATTTTTTTTCTCTCTTTTTTTCTCCAAAAAGAAATATCAATTTCTTTTTCTTGGATATTCTCATTTATTCGTTATTTTTAATGCTATTACAATTAAAAAGTCGACACTATATTTAAATAACATGCAAAAATTCTAAGTACACTAGTTTTAATTATTAATGATCATAAAGTGTAAAAAAATTTTGATAAGAATATAAAAATAAAATTGATATAGGAATAGTAGTGTCGAATTATATTAGCACAAATGATACACATGATTAAATAATACTCTTTTTTCTTACTCTAAACTATTTAAATGAATTAAAATTTTTTTTAGGGTTAAATATCAAAATTTACTAATAAAGTGATGAAGTTTTTCAGTATTCGAATACAATGAATGTATTATATTTCAGATAACCAAATTGTCAGTAATTACTTATATGCACTTAACATTAAACTAAGAAGTAGCAGTTCGTATAGGTTTTTATTATGTCAGAATACAAGTGGAAAAAACAATTTTTTAAAAATATTCCATTATAGTATTGTTCTAAGCTAAAACTATTGAAAAATACAAAATCAATTTTATACGAATAAAGGATTCAAACATATGAACTTAGCTTTGCAGTAAACTGAAAAACTAAACTCCACTGTTTTGTGTCTATGTTCTGCATAACGATTGAAGTAGCAGTTCATCAACCAAGTTCACGATGAACGTTTCGTCTTAAGATTTTTGAAGTTGTAGTGTCCCAGCAATATGTTCTAAGAATCTGTTGCTGAGACACTACACTATCAAGATCGTCCCATGTTTCGATGGTCCGAAACGGTCATTGTAGCACTTAGTTGATAATAGGTAATTGTCGATATCGATACTTGCGTGGTACCGGTATCGAGCGTTCGGTACCAACCATTGGAACCGTACTGGAAGTACCGAAGCTTTCGGTACCAACTCGGTACCAGTACCGAAAGTACCGAAGTTGTTTTCATTATCTAAATATATGTTTAAACTCACAAGAAGCTTTTTCCTCCTTAAATCACGAAGGCTCTTATCCCTTAAGTTTTTTCGTAGGTATTGAACTTTTCGGTACTTTCTCTGGCACCGAACCGGAAGTACCGAACGATTCGATACCTAACAGGGTACCGAACCGAAATTTTCGGTACTGTATTGCGCGAAAACAGTACCGGTACCGAAGTACCGACAATTACCTAGTTGACAAACTTCTAACACCTTAGTTTAATGTTAAGTGCATGTAAGTAATTACTAACAACTTTGTTATCTAAATTACTCACCAGTTAGAGTTCTGGTTAAGTAATCTTAATTTTACATATTATATTTACCTGGATATGCATTAAAGAAGTAAAAACGTTTTGTGTTTAGTTTTTTTCTTCGTTCAAAATGTCAGTAATCTATTTCGTCTAACTAAATTATTTATTTATTTACGGTACTTAACCATACAATTTTAAAACAAACTAATTAATTCCAGAAGACGTGTTGAATCGAGGAGTTGAAACCAGAATTTGTCACCACAGTGTATTATTTGAAAAAAAAAATGTTTTCAGCGCAATTAGTATGGCTTTGCTGAATAATAGCCATAATTATTATTATACAGACTATATAAGCGAGAAAACAGATCGCTACTCTAACAGAATTATTTACATAAACGTATGAGTTTCTACTTGTCTTTTGGTGTGTAAATAATAAGACAAAACATTATGTTTATGTTTTTTTCTTTTAGAACAATTCCGGTATAACAGGAAATGGCTTAACTTGTGGTACAAAAAAATATATTTCCATTTTTTTGTTTGTTTAATAGCGGAAGTATATTTAAAGAATACAACGAAAATTGCAATTCATTCGCTAATAACAGATTTATTGTGAACATACAGGTTTCTTTTTTCTTTTTCTTCTTCTTCTTATTATTATAATATTAGTAACATTAAATCAAATAAAAAAACAAATTTTCTCACTGATTAATTTGAAATTAATGGAAAAAAAAAATGATCCAGCACTTTTTCTCTATTTTTATTTTAATTAATACTATGCATGCATGACCTATGTTTTATCTCGAATAAAATGATGAAAACTAGAAATATTTTTTAACGCATTATTCACGCTTTTTATAATTTGAATAGCGAAAATATAAAACAACTATAAAAGAAAACAACACTTTTTTTTTTTCTTCTTCTTCTTAAAATAAACTCTTTTATTATCAATGTTCATGTTTGATGTTCTTCTATTATTATCATTATTATCAAACTTTATGAATGGAAACAAAAAAAAATTCTAAAAATAAGTATCGAAAAAATTAACTAAATGAAATTATTTATAGTGTGAGAATTTAATAAAAAATATTTGATCAATTATCAAAGAGCGCGTCAAGGTCATAATATAGAATCGTATTAATATATATATAATTTTAGTCAATTCATTTTTACGATACTTTTTATGGCTTTTTTTGAATCATTTTTTATTTCATTTATAAAATCTGACAACGATGTCAAAAAACTATTTAAAGAGCTAGGATGAATAATAAAAAAAATTTATCTAATAAAAAAGTTTACTGTTTTCTTTATTAATATTTTTATAATAATACTGTTTTGTTCTTTGAGCCTTTATGATTAAAAAGATCGAGCTAAGTTGAAAATAGATCACTCATTTTTCTATTTAAAGTTGTTCTAGAACATTCTGTATACAAAATGACCTATCTAAACATTTTTCAATTCTCTTTCTGAAATGCGTAAAAAAAATAAAAAATAATTTTAGTCATTTGAACTCAAATAAGTTTTAATAAATTAGAATGCAGACAAATTTCATGTATTAAGAAGAGATGAAAATGAAAGTTTTATTCAGAATTATAAATATCATAACTATAATATTGGCAACAATTAAATTTAACTATCCGATTTTTCTCTACAAATTATATAATGTTTCTCATTTGAATGAGATTTTTGTTGACAATCAAAATTCTTTGAGTATCAACTAGAGTGTAATTGAGCTGCATTCGAATTGCGAATAGGATGCTCATTTATTAGATATTTTCGAATTTATAGTAAATAATTTTTATTTGGGTACCGTGAATTAAATGATATACGAGAAAATATTGAAGAAAAGAAGTTTTTACAAATGGGAAATGTGATTTGACATCATGGCGTTTTGAGTAGCGACATAATTTTTCCTATTATAAACTACGGAATGTCCATCAATTCTTAAAGCAATAACGCTTCATGTTTATTTAAAGAAGATGTACATCTGTGCAATAAATATTCATATCTCGTACGAAAAAAACGAAATATTGACTTAAACAAGCATCATCAAAAAATCGACTTCATCATCATTGTGACGAAGATGAAAAAAAAATGTGCAGTTGTTTTTAAAAATCATTAAACTTTTAGAATTAATATCGTAAGATAAGCACTCATAGTCTAATAATTAGAGTAGAAAAATCGAGGATTTCGCACAAGATGATTAGATTAGAGTTAATCTGTAGAACGATTTTGATAGGAGTTTTCGAGAAGAACCGAGACCGTGCACAATTTCAGTTCGCTGCGAATTCAAAATGTGACTACTATAGTAACTGATATTGTGTATAGTATGGAAGAATCAGTGAGAAAATTGAATGAACGCATACGGATTTAGAAAGAAAGAAAGAAGGAAGCAAAAGAGAGTAGTCAACACCTGATTACTATTAAATTGACAAAAAAAAGTGACACAACAAAAAATATGATTAAGATGAAAGCAAAACTTTTGAAAGCACAATGGGCAGTGAGAATAAAAGTCAATATAAACATCACTCTATTTTGTAAAACTAAATGAATCAATAGGTCGGAAAAAGTCGATCTAATAGATCGTATGAATAGTTCGTAAAATAATGTCTTTTACATGTCATTGTAAACTCTTTTTAAATTTGTCATGAAGAGAATATTCAAACATAATATGAATTTTTAATGTTCGACTAGTATGCGCGAATAATGAATGAAAAAAAAAACAACTGCGATTTTAGATCAATTGTACATTGGTCATATGATAAATGAATATTTACGATATGTTACGAGACAGTTTCCTTTTATATAATATACACATTTATTACACATTATGAGATTATGGATAACCTCTTTGATTTATATGAACAAAATAACCGTACCAATCACAATATGATGTTCGATACTAAAAAGTTTTCGTTTTGAAAAATATTCTGATGTTATAAATAATTTTATAATTGATTTGGTGAATTATCTTCATCTTCATCTTCATTCTCAATGATATATGGTCGTTGTGGGTAGTCAATCTAAATCATTGTTTACTTCACCAAATGATCATTTATTAGTATTTAGATATTGTTCTTCATCATTATTGAACGACCAACAACCAACATGTTATTATCAACAGACAATGAAATAAACTGATTTTAACATACACGATTTATAGTATATGTTTGTTTTTGAAATGAAAAAGCCTAATTATATGAAACGTACTTTTCATAACATAAAATGATTAGTATATGTTACACTTGAATAAACTTGTTTTTTATATGCATTAATTCACAGAACTTGTGAGATAGCAAAATTCAAATGTTAACTAGTCAAGTGTAACATAAATATGGATAAACAGAGCAACTGATGGATATAAATAACTAGATAATTCATATAGTTATCACTAATCGCACATGTAGCAGATTAAAAAATATTTTATCTATGACAAAGAATGTAAAAATAAAAATAAAGATAAAATATACAACTAATAATACTAATGTTTTGCTAGATTATTACAGTAAATAATATGAGTCATAGAACACATAGATGTTAGATCAAAAGTGTTTGTTTACAAATATTATATAGAGGCTTGTCAAATTGATAGTGCGCTATCCAATCCATGGTGACAAGTTACTATGTAGTTTGAAGCATGTTAAATACCAATAAACAGAAAAAAATTAACTTTCTCTACTACTTAAAAACATTTGATGTCAAGTTTTTTATCATAGAAGTATAGTCTTATCCTTACTTTTTCTTGTTGACAAGACGATTTACAAATGCATATTTGTCACTAAGTATCTTGTTAGATATGACCGTCTTCAAACTGTATCTTTGATTCATACCTTGAATAAATATACATTTTCTACACAATGTAAAAAATAAAGTGTGGCCGTAGATGTGTAAAAGTTCTAAGTGCGCAAATACGAATCAAGCTAGTCGTGAAAGCAGATGTCGTGAAGACAATATGCTCCTTGACGTTTTGCAATAAATCATGACGAATCAAGCTGGTGTGTTTTTTTCTAGGTGTGCAAATGCGAATCAAAGCGATGTGCAAGTTCAGTGTATTTTGGGCACACTTTATTTTTCACAGTGCAGAAAACTGTCGAAATTGAACAAGTCCTTTTCTTCGTTATTATTATTTAACCACTAAAAATAACTATTCTTCAAACTGAACAAATAATTACCATAAAAGCATAAAACTTTCTATATGATAATTTTCTAAAAAGTAATAGTAAATGATCGGTTTGTACTGATACTTGTTCTAATATTAAATGAAGGTTGTTGTTATCTCTATTCAGTTCTCTATTCATTATTTCCTTTTCGATTGTTGATTGTCTCGAGTTTAAAGCATATCAGTCCTCTCCGAGTGCTCAATATTTGCATTAATATCAATGAATATCTGTTTTCGTCGAGAGTTAATGGAGTATGAATAATAACATTCAACAGCATTATTTCTATTTTTGACTAGTATTATACGTCATTAGAGCACTTTGAATTCGAATAACACCGTCGGATGTTTTATGCGTGAGTATGTATTGCGACTTTTCTCTTAAGTAAACTAAAATTATTGATAAATTGTTGTTTTGCTATGTCGTGCTGTTCAATGGGTCTGAAAATTGTATCCGTGCACAGCTCTATCGAAGATGAACATTAGTGGTTTTGATACGAGAAAGATAAATTTTTATTAACAAGTATAAGATAGAAGTGCTTCCTAGAGATCGGATCTAGTTGTGTAAAAGAGTTTCTAAAACTTAGTATCATTTATTTTGTTGTCCGGGTCCAAGACTTGAATCATGCTGTTTCACGTTTATTGGGACCTGGTTTATTTGTATGTCAAATACGTCATTTGTATATGATTTTATGACCTACTCCTTGGCAGAAAGAGTAAGAATGTCCGAATTTCTGTAGTAGGGGAGGGCTCAGTTCTGAAAATTTTTTCAACATGGTTCATGCGTTGAAAAATATCCTGATAAGACCTTTTTCCTTCAAAAACATTATTGTCACAGCTGTAGCTAAGAGGACACCTCTTAACAGTTTGTGTAAATCGAAGGTTGAGAATCTTTTACGGAAAGCTCTAAAACGTGCATTAAACGATCTGACTGGATCTGATCTAAACCTTATAGCACTAATTTATATAAAATCGATTGAGAAATACGAACAGCTTCATTCTAACCAGTGTTATGAAGATTTTTTGCCACCAATGAAAGAGAAAGCAGTGCAAAAAGTGTTTTTACTAAACTTCGCGATGCAATCAACATTTGTTAAAAAATTGAACGAAATCGGTCATAGATATATATAGATTTCTAATATGGAAGAATTCATAGATTTAAAGTAAATTCATCATAAAGATTAAACTTTTACAGATGTAGCAAGAATAAAAATATATTCATTGTTCAGCGCGTACAGTTTAATGGCTAAAAAAAATTTATTTAGGACCTTTTATTTTCAGTCGCAGCGTAATCTCCAACTGATATAGCATCGTCTATATATAGTTCATATGTTAGTAAATAGAGTTCGTAATTCGAAAAGAGGTTGATACAATATACAGCAATGAGAAATAAGATTATATTATTTTTTATGTTGATTGTAAGCGGCGTAACGTTGATTCATCCGGTTTCCATATTCCATTATAAACTTTTGGTCGTTTATCATCTAGACGAGAAAGACTTATTTGTACTCTAACATTATTTACTTTATACGCTGCTGTGTCAATATCAACATCATCATTTGTGGGTTGTGTACCTGTATTTGGGTGGACACTATTAGCGCTTGTTTTTGAGCGCGGAGATTGAATGAAAACATTAACTATCGGTACATCAGCGTCTAAAACGAAAAAAAACAAGAAAATATCCTTATATTCAACTGTTGTTATTTTCTATATTAATTATCAGATGAAATATTTGTTATCGCGCTTACTATCATCATTATCTTCATTTGTTCTCAATGGCTGTTGTTTTTGTTGAAATTTTGTTGTTTGTTTTGTTAAAAGTTTAATGGCATTTTCTAATCGTGATTGTTTTGATTGTAATTCATTAAATTGCTTTTTTGACTCTTCCTCTTGTCGAGATAATTTATTTTTTAATTTACGAATTTTGCTTGTTTGTAAATCCATTGTAGTTGTTGATGTTGATGGTTTTTCTTCTTCTTCTTCATTTTTTGGTTTTACGTTAATAACGATTGGTGTAGTTTTTCTTGTATCATTATCATCCAATTGAAGTGTTTCAATTTTCTTTTCTACTGATGATGTATTTTGTTGTTTTTTATTTTGTTTGTTTTTAATCGACGGTGATTTTGATCGTTCATCGTCTAACTGAATTGTTTCCACTTCATCACGATCACTGTTAACCGGTTGATCATCTGTTGTACTAAGTGAATGCGTCGATTGTTGAAATGGTTTACTAGGATCTTTGAATGTTCGTTTATAAGTGGTTAGATTCGATGAAATGTCAGAACTTTTTGTTGTAGCAGATGCGTCGGTGCTATCACATGTATCATTTACTGTAAGATTGAGGTTTTGATTTTCTTCATCGATCGATTGCATAATTGGCAATGAACGATTCAATGATTCTTTCACATATTTTCTAGATGCTGACTTATCATCATTTTTTCGTCTACAATCGGAGATACGTTAGATATTAAATAAGAGTAGTTTCACAGATATATATATATATATATTACTTTTCAACTAGACCTGATAACGAATTCAAATCAATCGTGTTATTTAACTGATGTGCTTGTGGTGGTGCGCGTTCTGACTCTTTTAAGCCTTTCAATGCCGAGTTAATCATACTTCGAGCTTGATCTTTTTCTAGACAAACAAGTCAAATTGACTTAAACATGATTACAATATGTTTAGTGAAATAGTCTCACCGATTTGAGAAGCTGAAACGAGCCAAGATTGTACATCTTCTAAATTACTCGTACCTAATAATTGGCACAAAACTTGTAGCATCTAAATGGAATTATGTGATGTACATTTAAGTTAATGGTGTGTGTTTTCTTCGTTTTCCCCATACCCACATATCGCGTTCATTTTCTGGTACGTTAAACAATGTTTCATTTAGAGCTGTTGCATGTTTACTTGATGTTCGTCCTCTCGATTTTCCTTGCCCCTCATTAAATCGTCCAGTTTTTGTTGAATAATGTGCACCCGATCGAGAATTATTCTTATCATTAGCGGTACTTTTTGGTGGTATATCATTATTTTGTTGTTTTTGCTCATTTTCTATTCCTAGACCACTAGCCGATGCCAATGCAGCTAATTCTTGTTTCCACCGTTCGATATCATTTACTAGATATTAAACAGACATTAATTCAATGCATAAACAGACTTTTGTTAATACTTACCAACACCGTAAGTGTTCCAAAAACCCATTGGTGGAACTAGTTTTTCGACACGTTTTGAAGTCTCAAATGCCGAAGGAATGTTAAGTGGATTTTTATTAAAAGTCAATGAACTGGAATTGTGTACTGCACTATTGTCGTCATTCACGTTACAAATTAATGTACCATTTAAACCTAGTGTAGAAAAAATGGTTCTGTAAATAATCGTTAGAGGTTATTATCACTTACCTTCTATGTGCCTTAAACGTTTAGGTTTTGCAGTATTGCGTGTAAAGAACATATTTGAACTGAGTGCACCAAATCGACTACTAAACGGTGTTCGAGATGATTCAGTTCGTTTTATTTCAGTTGCCATTCTATTATTTAATTGTTATCATTTGAAATAGCCTATAATGCACGAATATTGATCTGTATCTAAAATAAGAAAACTGATATCTCAAATATCCTCTGAATGAGAATTTTAGAAATTATTTATTAATACAAAGTTAAGATTGTAATGCGAGAAAATTCATCAGGATATAGTTTTACGATTATTCTTTGATGCAATGAAACTTCTCACATAGAATAGAAGAAACAAATTTTATATTTTTGATATCATCATAGACGTCTATAAGTACTTAGCTTTAAGCGTTTAATATATAGAAAGATATACGTTGTTTTTATCCTGAACGATCAAAATTGTCAAAATTAGATATGATTTCTACAAAAATCTTATGAAAAAAATTTATTCTAGCCTTTCAGAGAAGATGCGAAGGATATTTTGTACTTTTATCTTAATATTTTTATTATATTTTCATATAAACTTTATGATTTTCTTACATTCAATTCTTATGGTCATGATACCCATTTTAGTGCGTCTCTATCGTATAAAATTTTTATAAACATTTAATAAAATTACACAAATGTTTCATAGAATCGACTCTCTAAGATTATGATAAGGATAAAAATATCTTATTAAACTAAACGTTATTGTCAAAATTCAGTCATTGTACTTAACTTTTTTGTTGTTTTACTCTTTTAATCGTTTTTACTTACTCATTCAAGTAAGTAAAAACTTATA
This sequence comes from Didymodactylos carnosus, assembly GCA_905250885.1. NCBI lineage: Eukaryota > Metazoa > Rotifera > Eurotatoria > Philodinida > Philodinidae > Didymodactylos > Didymodactylos carnosus. The sequence continues at coordinate 3,435 of CAJNOQ010005811.1, read as the reverse complement.
GCTAAACAAATTCTCTATAAGTGTTTTTATAGTCTCTCTCTCTCCAATTTTTTTTACTATATGCCTCTTGCAATCAATTAGGTGGAGCTGTTATTATACAAACGATAGACAAAATTTTTTCTTTTTGCGTTGTTTTGCTAAATTCTTAGTGTTCAAAGTCTACATCGTTTAATCATCATTTTGGTTATTTAGACAAGTGTAGAAGTGTATTATGTATCAGTAAAATAAAACACGTTTAAAAATACATTGTAATTTATTCAATTTTTGAACAAGTGAAGTAAAATTCCACACTATCACTTCTATAGTTTTTGAAGATGATATTTTCGAGAGAAAAGTGTTCACCTTGACTACGGTTATTTATTATACAATCATCTTTAGACTTGATGCCATTTTCAAATGATCATAAGTTTAAACTATCTGATTCAGGATGCAAATACTGTTAGCAAACAACAATATCACTCACGGCTACAAGCGTCTACGTGCTAAAATCGATCGTTCCCGATCGTATGGTAGCTATACACACAGACAACTTCTTTTGTTGGCATTTTTTGTACGTAATGTTTTGTTTATTCACTTATTATTTTTAAACACATTAAGTAATACAACAAATAAATTTTTTTCTAGTTCATGGAAATATATTTGCTTTTCTAACGACCTTTGATTTTAAGTATTTTAAATTCTTTTTGTTTCTTCTTTTGTATTTTATGATTTCCTCAAGCATAAATAAATGGCAGCATGAAACCCAAAAAAATATCTTAAATATGCTCGGAATAGATTAAATGGTATGTGCAAACACAAAAAAGAAAGAGAGAAAGAGACAAAAAAACATTTAAAAAGTCTTGAAAAAAAAAATATATCTCATAATAATGATTTCCGATTAAAAATATATTAAAAAAAGGCCAAAGAAAATATTTTGACAATAAGAACAAAGTACAAAACATTTATTTCTGTATCTTTCTGAAATGTTTATTATTTAGATAATACAAAAACAGTCACGACTATAGACTTATAGAGTTACTTTTGTCACCAATCGGATTTGAAGATAGTTATTTGAGACTTTTTAAATAAAATTTCAGTGTTTACTTATCAATATTTTTTAAATGCTTACCATTAATTCGTTTATCGGCAGATACTCTACATTGAATTTGTGTGAATATTTTAAAGAAGATATGATTAAAATGACGAGTATGAGTGTTGTTTGTGGAGAGTTTTTTCTTCAGAATTTTATTGAAGTAGCTTGTGATATATATCAAAATCAAATATAATGAATAAAATCGAACATGTCCTTGTCATTTCAAGTAGTGTGTGTTTAATACTTGAAATGAGAAATCTAAGAATTCTATAATAAACAAAATAAAACATCTCTAATCTTTCTTACATATAGGCGATAGTAAAGATTGTCGAGATATTTAAATATTAAGTGTTGATTATCATTTATGGATTAACTATCATATATATTTCGTTTATAGTCAATTATTGATCAAAATCAGTATAGTGTCTAACTAACCCTGATAGCAATCAAGTGTAGATGAGACGGAAGTATCGGTAGATTTCTAAGTGTTACATAAGCAGGTGACATACCCATTCGTTGTTCAGCCAATGGTGAAATGCTGCTTATGTACGGGAAATCGTTGATGCTCTCTTATTTTGTTTGTTTTTAGTTATACAGGTATCACTAAGGCTTCTGTTTATCAGATGTTATAAGTTACTAAACGTTTACTTTCTTTTGTGATGTCCTTGCTTATACAAAATAAATTTGAACTTGATGTGTAGTTTCACATGCCGTTAAAATAACTATAAGATAGTTTAAGATATGTTTAAGTAATCAATGTTTTTCAGATCCAGTAAGCATGTTGCTGTTAAAGAATTATATATTTGAGCCATTAATGTTTTCGATATGATCAATATAACCGTTATAATATCCATTTATTGTTTGTCCATTAAGATTTCCATTCAAATACATTTGTTACTGTTGTTCTAACTGCAACCATAGACAAATACTATATGCAAACAAAATGGACTATAAAAACCAACATAAGGTGCTGTTGCATCTATCAACATTACCAAAATCCATATGCAAGCGAATGAATCAAATACTAAACAATAAATATTTGTTTATAGTGGATGGAGGTAGACAGATACTAAATATAGGTCGATCGTTTGTTATATCAGCTAGATACATTCAAGCTTCAACTGTTGTATTAACTAAATTAAGTATTTGAGAATAAATTTACAGCGAAGTTAAATAGATAGCCGGATCGATATAACCAGCATTTATATAGGTAGCTCTAGTCATCTGTTCATCATAGAAATGAAATATATCATCAGAAATGCCATTGAATGTCCATACAGACATTAAACTTGAGTCCGATGATGAAATTGTATTTATACACGTCGTTATTGGACATATTGAAATTGTGGTGATTGTCAAACTTTTTTTACTGTCTGTAGATTAGGTGCCGATGTTCTTCTCATACCACGTTCTATATGACAACGTGTGACAGCATTGGCAAGCACCTCCTCTTTTCGCAGAAACTAAATTATATGAAGAGTATGGCATATTAAATTTTTCTCACAACTGAGTTTTGTAGAACAAACATTTCTCTACAAAATGAGCTATACGAGCAATCTTCATCTCGATCCAGATGAAAAAAAATGTATACTTATAAAAAAAATGTTTAATAGGAGCCCCATTTATCGGTTTCGGTAAGAATAAATCGTTATTTATTCTTCTTTTCCAATAAACGAGTCTTCGCGGTAATGTCGTGTCACGCATACTCTTCATACAATCCTTTTTCGAAAAAAACTACAAATATCGGTTTTTAACCGATACATGCCTGCGGTAGCAGCAAAAATTGAATGCTCTTTTACTAAGAAACTTTTATATTTGTTTAGGTTGATCTTGCTGGAACGGTAAACGGCACTGCAGCTCATTTTACAGCTACAATCAAAACATCCAAGGGCTACATTCACTTCGACGATCAACGCGGATTTTTCGCATACCGTGAAAAAGAGGAAGCGGAAACCGCTGTTTATACTAATAGAGCAACAGGCTTATAGTATAAACAGCAGCACGATCTTTTTTCCTAATTTTTCAAATGTGTGGCCTTCTCCGGACAGAAATTGCTACTCATTTTCCTACAGAATTAATTTTTTTTGTTACGTATAAATTACTCAAACGTTTATACAATTCATGCAGTTTCAAAACATTTCTGGCGCAAAACATAAGGAAATTAAATTAAGAATACCTTTCAAAAGTAACTTACACTACACTTTACTTCTTAGTAATCTTTCAACCAAATATACAGAACAGTCCTTCCCATATTGAATATACTTCTTGTGTTTTTCTTCTTCAATAGTGTATGATATCCTTACATTTTTCTTTGGACACTTACAGTTTTGATCCAGGAAAAAATGCACAACTGATCCTGTATA
>CAJNOQ010005810.1:0-14627 GCA_905250885.1 Didymodactylos carnosus | reverse complement strand
GTTTCAGAAAATGAAAAAGGAAGAAGTTGGTTTAGTATCTGAAAGTTATTAATTCAATCCAATTAATTGTGTTTCTGAAACTAATGAAAAATTTGCGAATTTCTGGTTGAAAAGTCGATGAAAATATTCTTTTCTTTATTTTCATATAAAAGATTCCAAAACAAAGACGAGAAAAACAATACTTTTAAAAAAATTAACTTTTTTAACATTAGACATGTTGTCTACTGCAAAACAGATGCTTTATACCCTGCTTCTCACTTTTATTTACTATAAAAACCGGTTATATGTACTCCATAATTGTTATAGAAGCCATAAGAACTATCTCAAAAAAGTTTTAAAGAGACAAGTTTGATCAAATTTAAAGTTTAAAAACATTTCAACTACACTCTAAAACAAACGTGTTCTTCGTGTTTTCAGAGAAAGAGTTGAAAATCTGATCACATTTTAGTTAGAAACTCTATCCGGTGTCGAATATGTTCCAAGAAGTGCCACTGCATCTATAAACGTCGGTCAAGACACATATTTTGATAACTCAACTATCTTCGAACAGTTTGAGAGACTGTTTATGCTACTGGAATTCAAAGAAGAATACAAAGATCATTCGATAGAAATCGTGGTTGATAATGCGAGGACGCACACTGCAAAATTCTACAGTTTGCTCGACTTTGGGAAAGGCATCGGCACTCGTGCTCCAATAGATAGGCTCCAGTTTGTTAACGCGCAAGGTCAACAAGAAGTTGTGGAATGCTACTTTCATGGAGGGTTGTGATAATCCTAATTCAACGCACATTTCTGACATGAACGATTTTTTGTTTTTAGGTCCATACAAAGGAGAGAGTAAAGGATTCTTGGAACTGAGTAAAGAGTTGAATGTCCTATTGCCATCAAAACCGAAACTCAGCGATATCTAAGAAGCTTTATTCAAGTATCCAGCATTTCAGAACGTGAGTGAGAAAATCACTTTAACGCTCTGGCCAGCCATCTCTGCTACCGGAGTGAAATTCCGTAACGATTTTTTTGCATTTTGTTTTTCTTATAATGTTTGAGTAACGAGACGCCTAGAGATCTAGAATATCACAGATTAAAGAGAAAAGTGTGCTAAAGATTCTGAGATGTTCCTACAGTCTACACATTCTTTCATTCAGAAACTATGAGAAAAATACAAACACCTACTATTTCGGTTAAGTTAAACCTGGGGTTTCACCTTAGATTTTGATCAAACTTTGCCAGTATGTAGTAGCACTCCCATTACGGATAAATCATCAGTTATAGTCTTAACTGTTGTCGCCTTTATGGAATTTTAAACAATTAGAATCAAACAAAAGTTTATTTAAAAAGAGTGAAATAAGTACAAAGATACGCGTACCATTTTAATGGCTATTGTTTCATGGGCACTTATCTCGACGTAAATTCGTTTATCTGTGTACTTGCAACGTGACCGAATTTATTTGCATAGTTTCGTTCTATTAGGAGGAAGAAATATTTTTGTGTTTTGTTTAAAGAAAAAAGTGAAGCTGCTATATTCTCTTATCTTGGCTAGTACAACTATACGTTGCTTTTTCTTTTGTCAACAATTGAAATAAGAAAAACAAGAATGGCCTTTGAGATTTTTCTTTTTACTTTGTTCGTATATCAGTCTACTGGAAAAACGTACCCAGCTCGGGTACTTTTCGTCTACGGTAGCTCTTGCCTTTATATCTTGTGTGATTATAGTGCGCGGTGAATGTTGATCTTCCAACAGGTTTCAGATCATTTAGACGTATTGTTCGTGAGATGTGAATATTTCGAATTTCTGGTTTTTAACTTCAGATATCATTATAGCCACTTGAGATCTATGTGCCATTGTGTAACTCTCTTTATTAGCTATCTACGCTATAACTGGGGTATAGACATAAAAATAAGAAAATTTGTATAGTGAAACAATAGAATGGTTATTGTAGAAGAGTGCAGGAGTAAAAGCCGTGCGATCCAGGACGAAGCGACCAAAGAATTTTTTATTAACAAGTAATTGATGAGCATTATAAGTTGTGTAGCTCTCTTTGTTGGTTATCTACACTATAATTTTCATGTCCCAACCGTTGCTGATTACAGAGCTAGGAGGCGCTTTTTGATCAGCGGTCACTTTTAAAATTTTGAGTCATCGAAGTAAAATATCATAACTCAGTCTCGAAATAACAGTTTTAAGGCGGTCTAAATTCAAACATTGAGCACTGTTTTATTTTTGGCTTAATTATACATTATTTGATAGAGACTTTCACGCTGTTCAATATCTAGGCTTTAGTCTTCCCAGTGCACGTTTCTATGAAAAAAGTTCAAAAACCTTGTTCAACCCGTTTTTTCGAAAAAGTTTTTTGAAACTTTTAGTTCATTTTTACTTTCTGGTGAAAATCTCAATGATTTTTCAACGTGAAAATTCGAAAAAATTTACTAAAAAATGAACAAAAAATTTCGAAATACACTTCAGACTTTTTCGCCTATGATTTAGAAAAAATGCATTTTCTCAGCAATGAGAATTTCAAAAAAAACGATTCATACTTTTGTACTAAGTTTTAAGGCGAATCGAATGGCATATGAAAGTTGGCTTTATCTCTTAACGAAAAAAAGTAGATAGATTTGCAAAACGAGTATGGTGAAGTCGAAGATCATTCGGCTTCGTTGGTAGGGGTGGCTGTCTGCTTGTTACTCGGTATTACTTTACCAGTAAAGTAACAAAAATTTGTCACTTGTTACTCGTAATTACTAACAACAAATGTTAGTTTGTTATTTTGTTACTTTTGGTAAAGTAACAAAAAGAAGTTTCTGTTTTGTTTGCTCATAAAAACTTTATTGAAAAAGTTTTTGTGAGGGTGAGGATGAAATATATGCTAAAAGATGGTGGAACGTCTTTTTGACAAGTATACGTTAAATATAGTGGGGTAATGCTTTTGTCCTCGTCTCCCCGTATTAGCCACTCTTGTTTTCCTATATATTTGTATTTTGTGTATCCCGTTTAGGGTAATGGAGTTCTTACATAACGATTCGTCGTTATTACCGCCGCCATCTATAAATATAGTACAAACTGAAACAACTTCTACTGTTACAACAGTAGCATTCAAAGAACGAAGTACCTCTCGCTTATTAAGCTTAGATTTATTACGTGGTTTAATAATAATAGTGATGGCATGGGATCATTCACATGACTTTATCAGTGACGGTAAATTACCAAAAGATCATGGCGATGAAGGTTGGAGTGGTCCTTTGGCCACATATGATAACAATGTCGGCTTATTTTTACAGCGTTGGTTAACCCATTTTTGTGCACCTGGATTCTTTTGGCTCATGGGTATTGGTATGGCATTTTTTTCAACATCACGCTCTAAACGAGGTTGGTCAAATTGGCAAATAATTAAACACTTTCAGATCCGTGGTTTATTTCTTGTGTTCTCTGATCGTCTTGTAAATATACCTGCGTATGTACAATTATATCGGAAAACAACATGGTTATATCCAGCGGTTTTTCCAACACCAAATGCATTACTCGGTTTGCTATCAATATTTGAAGTATTAACGTCATTAGGCTTAACTATGATGATATGCGGTTTGTTATTACCTACTATACAATATTTAAGTAAAAAAATTAAAATTTTTGTTTTACAAGGTGGTCAAATATTGTGTATGCTGCTTGGTGGAGCTTCTTTTGTAATATCAAATATTGTAGTTATCCATTATCAAGACGGTGATCCTACAAAAATGGAACCATTTCCTCGTAGCGCAGATCCAGCTAAAACATTCCCACAATATCTAGTTAGGGATCATTCGCACAGGTCGCCTGAGAGAAAATGCCATATGGGACATACTTCACACGACTAATAGGGGAACAATATTAGTCATTCATTCGGGGCTTCGATGGATCAAGTTTCAGCGGACCCTACACTAGCGAACGTTCATAGTAGGCGTGTTCTCTGCCAGTGATGCACCCTTGATTGATCCAACGTCATAAGTCCGGACTGTCGCTTCCTACCACCCGATCTACTGAAGCATGGAAAGAATTTTTCTTACTAATTTTAAAAGAAAGGCCACCAAATTCTATTGATTTTTTCTCACAATAAGAGTAGCCGTGGCTGCTTATCATCCTCCTGAATAACAAATTGTAAATATGTTGCTAAATCATTCTTTTGTTTTCTTTTCGCCGTCATTACAATCGGCAGATCTGAGTTGTTTTAGGTTACTTGGTTGTCTTAAGATTCGTTTTTGAAAAAAGTGCCTTGTAGCTATTTCCTAAAACTTAATAACTTAATCTTACTAAAACTAAAATTCAACAATAATACTTGATTGTGATTGGAATCGTCTATTTACAATCTATGCAACGATATGATGTTCGCTTTTAAAATATATTAAAGGCTGTTTTGCAAAATTTCACTTCTGTGAGAGCTACTACCAGGACAATTCGGGAGTCTATAACCAAACCGCACGGTTTTACTCTTCCACAGCATCCAAATAATAATTGCTGCAGGTGGCTAGAGGAAGTGGTTCTTTGGCTAAGTGAGTGTAAATGAAAAACACTGCGGAATGCGAACATCCGTATTTGAAAATGTTGAATTCTAGGGTAATGTGACACCATGCCATTGAGAGTAAACTATTGGGTAAACGTCAGGCTTATCTTCAGGTTTTCTTAGAACACTCGAGAGATCTAAATTCTTTTCCGTTCATTGTAGTGACAACTAACGGGCCGGGAGATCCAGAGTAAATGGAAAAAGAATAAATGGTCCATTACTTACGCATGCCAACGCTGACGGTTATTTCATATTATCGTAGACATCCAGTCAAGGAAATCAATAGCAGACCTAGTTCCTCACTCTTCCTGAAAATCATACCATTCGGAATGGCTCCTGTAAATGTAGCAGTTTAACACTGCAATTACTCTGTACCCAAGATACTTTTGTGAGAACGATCGAGTAAATGTCATCATCATGAAAATAGAAGAATATTCAATATTAATTATTAACGACTATTGTGGTGCGTGAACACTTTTTTACATTTTCTGCGAGTACTCTTATTATTTTGGTTCCATCTTTCTCTTCATCGACAACTAGATTATTAGTATTGCCTGGTTTATATGAAAAAGGTATCATTGTATATCCATTGATACCATGGATATCTGTCTGTTTATGGGGTATAGCTGCTGGTTACTTTTTTGTTTCTTACCAACAAAAACATTATCTACGATTATTCTGTTTTATACAAGCCATGGTTTGTTTAGTTATCTTTGGTTTAATACGAAGTATTGGTGGTACAATTGGGAACTATCGTGGCTGGTCACGAGGTGAACGAGTGGATAGTTTCATGTTAGCATTTTTAGATGTATGTAAATATCCGCCTAGTTTTGCCTATGCAACGATGACATTAAGTGGTTGTTCCTTTCTATGTGTCATATTCGATCTATTAGTTAATAAGGCGATTCGTAGCACCGAAAGATTAAATGACAATGTGTCTGTACGACAAAATGCACAAGAACAAGAAAATCAAAACCATGTGGTGCGTGGATTTTTAAGCATACAGGTTGCTAATGTAACATCTATAGATACAGATACTGTTAATAAAGGAAATCTAAGTTCAAGTAAGACAAGATGTTTATTTTACTTTGGTTCTCCATTTAGCCGAGAATTTCCATTTTGGCCATTTTGGGGGCGGTATATTTTATATCCATTATTAACAATCGGCCGTGTACCATTATTTTTTTACATTGTGCATTGGTATTTGTTAGGTTTAGGTGCGATAATAGTTCATTCATTTACTACTGGTTTGCCATTGAAATATGTACCAATATGGTGGTTTGGGTTAATCATTGTTATGCTTTTCTTATGTGTACCTTATTCAAGATTCAAAGAAAAACAAGGACCCGATAGTTTGTGGAGATTTTTATAAGCGAATCATTAATAGTTATATCACATAACCACTCTATTCTATTCTGTAGATGAAGCGATTGTATTCCTTTGGCTGAACCTTGGGCTAGAATTTTTCTTTCAGGATGTACACATATAGTGGTAAACAAGATGGCGGAGTGCTTTGTCTCTCAGTAGGTAGCGTTTAAGATTAGGGGTTTTGCGGTTGCATTTATCGTATCCTGGGATCCTCTTAATAAAAACGGTACAATGAAATTGCAAATTGCCCATACACATTTGACTGATAAAGAACAGGTTGTATTGAATTCAGATTAATTCGAGAATAAAAGTGAATTTATTTGGAACAAATTTGAAATAAGTTTGTCTTTTAAATTGCACAGCAAAACAGAAAAATGCGATAGTGCGTAGAGACTAAGGTTCTTAGCAATGAAAATGATAGGGGATTGGTTATTGATTATGACGAATCAGAAAATGACTACGAGTGATCTCTAGAAGCGACCATATTGGTTGAAATATCTCTATGTTGATTTGTGCTTATTCGTCTGGTTCCGTTTATCTGCACCAAGTAATTCAGTTGAGGGCCAGGTGTATTGAAGATACGTGCAAATTATCTATTTGACGAAGCAGTAAAAAATAGAAAAGAGCAAACGAAGTATAAAACTGTTGCAGTATGCAGTATTTCTACTTCTCATAAAAGTCATTATAGGTATTATGGTTATGTAAACAATTTTAACTTTGTAGTTGTCCTTATCTTTGTTCGTTCTTTATGATGACACATCTACCCACATTATTGTTGAAATAAGCGCTTCATAGAACTTATTTCTCGGTCGTGAAACCATTTACTCTAAGTACACGGATAATAGACAGTGAGTAACAAAATTACTCATACATCCCTCGTATAAACATATGATTAATATTTCTCTGAAAAACGCCAAAGTATTGCAAGTTTATTAAAAAAAATTGAAACAATGAATTTTTTAACGGGACTTTTAGGAAACGATAAAACCCAATTTTTGAAAAGTACAGTCTAACTCTGCAGAACGGAGCAAAAATTGATCTCAAATCATTTTGGATAGCATAAGAAGAGATCTTACATGTTTGGGAATATCAAATTCAAGCTCTTCTATCCATCTAACTAGTACGAGAGTCTATTCGTCCAATAACAGAAACGTGTCTTAACTAGTAACCACAGAAAATTTGAGACATGTCGATGACCCTTAGGTTTTACCACTGTTGTGTGAAACATCAGCCATGGTTTATCCTTGGATTGCGTGATGTGTACAGGCTAAAAAATAAACTTTTTAGACAGTATAAACACAGTAGATCTCTAATCCGTCAACATTTGACAACGGTATCAACATGCTCAAAAACATTTTGACAGAACATGTGGTAAGGCGAAAGAGGATCATTTTAAGAGAATTAATACAAGCTGAAAATACTGGTGAAAACTGGTTAAATACAACAAACGTAAGAACAACATGTCGTCTATCAGTCTATGAACTATATCTATGAACCTGTTTCAAAACGCTAACTCATAGTTAATTTATAATGACAAGGAAAGGCTCAGTTATTGAATGATGCTTATGCGTTCAGTCTGATAATAAACTGTCGTTCTTGGATGTTGATGGAATCTGATTAAATGTCTTTGTACTCGTGCAAAAAGAATTTGCTCGTTTGCTCGTTTAATGAACTATTTGAAAAAGAATTAGAATATTGTACCCATACCTTCCATTCTAATAGCTATCCATTGAACATTGTAAGAAAGACGGTTAGAGGCATCAGGCTTAATAAGAACGTGAAAAAACCCCTTCCTGTTACAAATAGAAAACTGTTTAACTTCTCGATGCCTTATTATGGGAAGTGTTCGTTAGTTTTAGCGAACCAGTTGAAAAAATGATTTCACATCCAATGAAAGTTGTAACCTTTGGTTACAAGGCAGGACATACTTTGTCATCTGTATTTGGGAAAACATTTCGCAATACGATAAATGAGAAAAGAATAGTGTACAAATATGACTGTTCTGACTGCACAAACAGTTATATTGGACAAACAGCAAGAGGTGAAAAGCGAAAACAAGAACATAAAGATGCTTTTCAAGGTATTGGATATTCAAGGATTGCCAATCATAGTTTAGTTACTGGTCATAGAACAAACTGGAACAGTGAAATTCTTGCGTTTGAATCTCATGCAACAAAAAGAGAGATAAAAGAAAGTTTACTAATGGATTCACACAGGAGAAAGAAAATTAGGAATATTTATTCTCAAAAAACGTTTATTCTCAATGTTTTCTGATGACACATCGGGTCATGTAGGACAGATATTGGACTAGTTTGTATTTTTATTATTTTTCTTTTGTGTTCTAGACATGTGTTTCTTCTTTTTCTTTTATGCTTAAAAGGAGATGATAAATGTTCTTGCCATCATATGACTGATGATGTCTTTTGAATAAAGACGAAACTAGTCTCAAGTGAAATTGTAACTTCATTATGTATAAGGTAGTGTTTGTCTTACTATCTATTCTTAAATTCTACACCTTAAAAAATGATTCAATCGATACTTTCATTTGTCATTGCTAGTACTTACGTTTCTTTTTCTTTCCTCCATTCGATTGTACATTTGTTTTAATTTCCTCTTCATGCAGCTGTTTTACTTCTTAAAAATGTCTGCCCTAGTAAAAGATCAGATGATCTGATCAGATCACTGGAATGTCATAAGAACAGGTCAGTGGTTTTCTGATCAGTATACTAACTTTTTCAAGAACAGGATAAGAATCCAGGGCCCATATCTGATTTCCTGTCAATTAACCTGTTTTTTTTCGAGACCAGTATTTGGTTTTCCGAACAGTATCCTGGTTCGCTCAAGCACACGATCTTGATTTCTTGAAATCGAGTGCATCCGAAGTGCATCGAATCAGTAAAGAAGTTTATTCGAGTCACGAAAAGGGATCAATAAAATTTACATTAAAAGTATTAAGGACTTCCGTAGTTTAAATGCCGTAAGCTGATACGTTCTATCCGAATCCTAATATCATTTTAGCTATCCAAGGTGATTGAGCTCAGTTGAAGAAACCGGTGCGCGAAATCTAGTTTTCATAGTTACTGCCGGTCTTCATTTTTTAACTATAAAAGTAACATTTCTCAAAGACATGTGCGTATAGAAACAGATAGTTGAAATACCCTCACACAGAAATCTAAAAATCCAACAAACAATTCATCTTAACGCTGGTGAACTCTTATATAGCGGTTTCTATATAAAGAAAGAGTGAAAAAGAAAAGCTTTTGATATAAGAAGATTTCTTAAAATAGTGTTTCCTAACGTAATTGACATACCGATTTCACCATGTTTTACCCAGTTTTCTCTTCGAGAACATAATGCGGTCATGGTGGGTCATTCACCTCAGACTCGTTTCGAGGTTGAGCTTAAAGTAAGTACACAGCAATTTTATTTGTAAACACACGCTCTGCTTGTCATAGAAACTATGTTAACAGTTTTTTGAACTCTCAGAAAAATTTTGATTTTGATTTCTAAAACAGCTTCAATCTCAGACCTCTCTAAGCTCTCCCATGTACTTCTCAATTGTGGTTCGAGATATAACTGGCATTTGATCTCAAAATAAAAGTGAGAACTGTTGATGTTTTATGGTTCGCGTAGGAATATTATCGATAAGGTAACGCTTGCCGTATGTGAAGAAAGCACTCAGGCTTGGGTTTTCGGAGAATGTATATCCGCAGATATTATCGCTAGGATCAGTTAGTTATTAGAGCCAAGCTAATATTCTGTGAATGAGGCGGAATGGCTGACGAGGGAACCTTTTTAAGTGATAAAACGTTTTTTGACCGGAATGTAGTGGGATAGGTTGTCGACCATGCTGATTTCAAATATGACTATGGGAGTTGCCCGTAGCCCTATAAAGATCCGGTTTTCCAGAAACCAGTTTTTCAGAAATCCTGAATAATTACCAAAATCTTCCTTAATGAGACACGATTATAGCCCACACATTTCTGATTAAAATGAGACTTCTCCCAACTCTACACGACTTTTCTTTGCAAAGTTAGAGAATTTACAAAAAAGCTACAGAAATAGGGGGAAATTAATTCAGAACTTTTCTTGTAAATTCTATAACTTTGCAGAGAAAGGTCGTGTAAAGCTGGAAGATGTCTCATTTTAACCGGAAATGTGCGGGCTATAATCATGCCTCATTAAAGAAGATTTTGGTTATTTTTTAGAGTTTTTGAAAAACTGCTTTTCCATAAAACCGGACCTTCAGAGGGCTAATGGCAGGTCCCATGATCATATCTGGAATGAGCATAGTCGATAACCTGTAATCCATTACATTCCGATCGAAAAACATTTTATCACTTGAAAAGGTTCCCTCGTCAGCCTCAGTCCTCTGTGCGTCAAACAGGACCGAAATGATCTTTGCTACATCCTGAGATTCACTAACAGCAAAGCGATCTTACACGGAGGATATTCATAATTGCTATAAAAACATCAACCCTTGATCATTTCTCATTTCTGTGCATTTTTATTTCGAGATCTTTGCACAGTAAACATCGATTGAGAAAACACAGAAGTCCTTAGATATAGTAAGTAGTACTTACATTTTCTGAGAAAGAAGACTCGTTTCTGATACAGCCAACACGTCTAAAGAAAAATTCCAACTGTGCAACAGTAAAATAAAAAGGATTTATATGTTCCTAACCTCTCGGTCACTGCAACTGCCGTGTACTTACTACGTAAATTAGTTACTTTTTTGCTGTGTTCGTTTGTGCGAATAAATATAGGAACGAACACACGTGTATCGTATAAACAAAATTCTTTATCGCTATAGCTAACTGATTATTATTACTCAAGAGCTTTTATTTATTTTTTACTGATCAGATAACTGATTTCCTCACCAGGTTCTGAATTGCTGACAAGATTCTGACAAAACTCCTGACCAGGAACTGGGAAAAAAAACAGCTACTGATTTGTGATAAGACTCGCCACTGGTATCACGACCAAGATCCTGATCTGTCTGACCAGGTCATCTGATCGTTCACTAGCGCAGTGTTTTTGTGTTTCCACAATAATAATCGGGACTTGTTCTCTATTTTGGTGGGCATAGTCAAATAATTTTCTTTCTTTCAATAAATAGCTTATAACACCGATATACTTACAGCAGTTTGGCTGTTAGACCAGAAGAAGTTTTGCTCTACGTTACAGGGTTACTGTTAGTTGGAGTCACTCCACTCCCTCGACTAGTGCGTCAATCTAAATGCATCTCATTAATTTGAGTATTCTTCTTTCTTCTGTATAGTACCAACGAACTCAGCTGTCTTCAAATAGTGGCACGTGCAATGGCAGTGCAAACATATATGCGTAGTTACATCCATAACCGGTACCTTTTTCGGATCAGCTGTTGTTATTTATACCATATGTTGCCGAAAACTTAATCTTTTTATGCACCATTCTTAACAGCAGCTATTGAACTACAATCATCTCATGTGGCAGTTTTTAGAATATGTTGTATGGGTTCACAAATAGACCAGTTTTGTGTAGCAGTTGATAACTATAGTATTCCACCAGGCACTGGCACTAAATTCATTAACTCATATATTATTTAATAAATTCCACTTCCCTTAGTTCCAGAGGTGCAATGCCATTGATTAAAATTAATACTGGTCATGTGACGTTGATTCTAGATGGACGAATAGCTTCTCTTCTAAGCACCATATTTTTAATACAGAACACTGAGTTCTTTCTACAAATCATTGAGCCCTGTATTATTTAAAACCTTTCAGATATGCCGTTGCGACCTTAATTCTTGATTACATATTAGAAAACGGTTTTCTTTCTTTCTTCTTCAGTGTCAAACAGTTGCGACAAAAGACACGCTACGGTCAGCAAAACGCTAACGAAGATCATCTGAATTCCAAATCAATCTCTACTAGGCCTTTGATTTCTTTGCTACCTTAAGAAATAAAGGTGTGTCAGAAACAAAATGTTTTTATTTTTTTAAGATTACAAAAAAAATGAAAAGGTAAATATCTGTACTAAGAAAGCATCAAATAACAACAGAAAACGCAAAATCTGGCGATTATTTTTCGCTCGAGTTTGATTACATGAAAAGCCCTCCAATCATAAAACATGATTCAATTATTTTCTGTCCTTTATCTTGGCATACATAATAATGAAAAGCTTTTAAAAAATGTAAATCAATGTGTATTTTCCTCTTCTACTCGCTGCTTTTGATCATGCTTCTAAACTTAAACCTCTTCCTCAACTCCACAAAAATCAATTATTATTTTTATTAGGGTTCGGGTTATCGTCATAAGATCAGAGATCGGAACGTACTCATTAGGAGCGTGGGCTAAAGTGACACTACCGGGTCCATAATGCAAAGTTGGAATTCCACCTAACCCGTTCATAAGTCGAAGATCGCTGCCATAGGGAGCTCCATGAACCGCGGGGTAATTCCCGAATAAACTTTGATGAGACTCACTAACCAGGATAACTAAGGGATGCGTTTCTGGAATTTGACCGCTGGCGAACTGCCCGCCAAACCAGTCAATTTCAACGGGATGCTGTCTTAACCAATCATCTTGAAAACAAACTTCATTTAAAGCCATTTCAAATTCTTTCCTCGCTGTCTGAGGAGATTCTCCTAAGGCTACTCCTAACCGACCTTCAGCTAGCAGTTGGTCAGGCACACTGCTTGACCAGTTGCCAGCCTGTAGTATGCCCACACTGAGTGGATAAGGCAGTTTATATCGAGCCATCAACGAGTTGCTAATCTTATTTTTCTCTTCTTCTAACCGTTTTAAAGCTTTCCAGATTTCCCAGAACTTTTCAATTACACTTACCCCGTCTAGCCGATTGCTGGCGTGCGCTGCAAGTCCAGTTAATTTAAGACGGAAAGTTAAAGCCCCTGCACAAGCCGAGATAATTTGCATTTCTGTCGGCTCCGGAATGATAGCCGCATCACCTCGATAACCCCGCTGAAGAGTAGCGAAAGTTCCAAGGCCTCCATCTTCTTCCCCAACCACGCTCTGAAATAAAACTTTTCCTTTTAACTTTATTCCAGCGTCCTTAATAGCTTTAATTGCAAAAAGATTACAGACAAGGCCTCCCTTCATATCACAGGAGCCCCGTCCATAAACTCGTCCGTTTTCAATTCGCCCACTGAATGGATCTCCCTTCCATTGGTTTAAGTCGCCCGGTGGTACCACATCTATGTGTCCATTAAGGACCAAAGTTGGACCATTTTCACCGCCCCACCATGCTACTAGTCCTAAGGCTTCGGTCCGAGGAGCTTCAAGACCGGGGAAGTCTGGATGACTTTTCGCAGCTGGAAGGTCAATCTGCCAAAGATCTATTTCAAACCCGTTTTGCTCAAACTGTCCGGCCAACCATTGTTGAGCTAAGCTCTCTTCGACTGTTCCTGTTACACTAGGGATGGCCAACAATTTCTGAAGAAAGGAAACTAATTCTGTTTCATCAGGCGATGGAATCTTTTTACAATAAAATTCTATTAAATCGATGAATATTAATTCCATCGATTGATAATCACCTGGAGTGATCACATTTGTTAAATGTTTTTTAGTAATAAAATCTCGAAATGATCTTGAACCATAAGTCGGCGTTGCTGTAACATACTTGAGAATTTCTTTTCCATAAACTTTATTTCGCTGTTGTTGTTGTTTTTCAATTACTTTACAAAGTAAATATTCTAAATTCTTAAATTTATATTTTAGTGTTATGTTTTGTAAAACTTCTTTTAGTTTCAAATATTGATCATATGATAATCCAAGTGCACTTAAATATGTTGTTTGATGATCATTTTGGACGTGTGCCAACATTTTAACTAGTAATTCATAATTAGAGTATAATGTTGAAATGCCTTGTTTTACTAATTCATAACTAATTTGCTTAAAAATGAATTCAAACATTTCTACATGAATATCATTTAACTGATTTTGTAATAAATCAACACCATTTCTTAATGTGCCTGATTCATCCATCAGTTGTTAGTTTACCAGCAACGTAGAAATAAACGTTGTTTTTCAATAGAACTAGTATTTTATATTGAGTACATAACGTTACTATTAGTTAAATATTTTTCTTCTTTTTTTCGAATACACCGAAAATAATTATTTAGTTTTTGTTTTTTCATATCTGTTGTTGACTTTTTGATTATGACTGATGTCTTATCTCTAAAACATATTGAATCTGAATTCCAATACTAATGGCCTTTAAACGTCACGGATGTTGCTTTTTTTATAAATGCATTCTACATAACAAGGGGTTTGAAACGTGAACTGTTTCAGAGTTATAAACTTTTATCGACATGCGCTGCAGTTTACTTATTTTGAGCTCAATCTCTAGTTGAGCCTGGAATGGTTGCATCATGTTCTCGAAAAGAAAGCCGGGTAAAACATATGTAATTGTATGTGCTCTGTTCAATGAGACTAAAGTTAAAACTTAGAGTTTGGTAATTAATGCGCAAAACGAGTTTTTGTTTTAATTAAGCTTTGGGTATCAATTTTTTTTGATCACCAAAAAATAAGACTTTTAATCAGCAAATCAATTAAAGAAATATAAATTAAAGAAAATATATACGATAAGAATATATAGCAATTTAACCCTTTGGGGACCGCTCACGCATATGTGCGTTTTGACGTTTTTTTTTATAAAATTACGTCATGTATTCTTTCCTTACCTCATATGTACTTTTCCATCTTCTATCTTCTTCGATGACGTCAC
>CAJNOQ010005809.1:0-14630 GCA_905250885.1 Didymodactylos carnosus | reverse complement strand
AACAATTGATAAGTTGAAAAAGCGGGATATCTGCAGAATGTTTTGCATGCATTAGACTGCATTAAAAAAAAATTATTAAGTTCTAAAGCATGAGAATCGAAAGGAGAGATTTTTAACGGCTTTCGTTGCATTCGTTGTCCTTAAACGTGTAAGACTGCAAAGAAAGCTTGTGGGCAGTTTTCCATATCAAGCATATTCCAAGGCCTTCTAATACATTATAAACGAAAAATATATTTTTAATGGATTCGAACGCGTTTTAAACGTGAAAATGGCTTTTAATGCAATCTAAGGAGTTTCGAGATACACACATTGTAACGAAGTTCCGTTTTTTCCAACTTGCATTTCTAAGCCTTGAACTCCTTCGAACGCATTATGCATAATGTTCGTTTATAATGCGTTAGAATTCGTTCGAAGCCCAAACTTCGCATAGATGTCTCATAAAATTTCCGAAGTTGTGCGAATGCATTAATCAATTATTACCTCTGCAATTAAACAGTGGTCGCGCTCATTTTTTTAATGAACTTTGGACGGAACAAGATGAAGGCCTGCGGTTTCCACTGTCTTGTAGCCAAGACCTGACAGTATCTTTCTATGTATAAATCAATGAGGTCTGCCACGGTGTACCTGATCGACGTTCCAAAGATGAGTTTGCCGCTTTCTAATCTTTCATACACGTCTACTGTTTGAAAACACGCCTAACATAGATAGTCATCTAATCCACATATGTGGCAAAACCCGGCAGCTCCACCTGCAATCATTCGGGGGGAGTGAATTTTTCCTGAGACAGCTTAGAACCAGACATGGGCGAGTCCGGACCGGAAGATTTTTTGGCGGACTCGGACTTGAGTTTTTGTAGTTCGAGTCCGATCTATTCAACTTTTAACACAAATGAACAGAGAAAAATGAAAAGTGAAATAACACCACCTTCTATTTCAAACTTTGTTCGGGTGACGGACATGCAAAGTAACCTTATTTTCGAAAAATCAAATATCTATCCAGGGCTTAGTAAATTAAAAAAGAGAAATAAACCGCCCTCGTCGAAAAAGAATCTAAAACATTTCCGGACTCGACATGAACTCAGGACTCGGACTGGGTACTCCCTGGGACTCGCCCATGCCTGCTTAGAACTCGATTTTCTTGATATTCTGAAATTGAAAACGCATGGAAACATAGGTTATCGACCACGCTGAATTTTGTGGTAATGTTTGCCATTCGAAAAAACTAGTGAAAACCTATACTAGACGAGATAATCTATTTTCGTTATTTTCACCGAAAAACTACAAAATTCATAACTCACTCAAAATTCTTCCAAACTCCTTCAAGATATCAACATATACTTCATTTTATCTGTACTACATGATTAACTTCCATAATACTTTTAAAAATGAGCAGAAAGTACTTTGAATTTTGAAAGATTTTCTAGAAAGTTTTGAGAATAAGGGAATGTTTTGTACTAACACCTGCTACAAAAAATACGATTAAGCACATAAAAAGGAGTATATGTTGATATCTTGAAGGAGTCTGGAAGAATTTTGATGAGTTATGAATCTTAGCAAACTGGCAAACTCACCTTTGGAACATCGATCAGGTACACCGTGGCAGACCTCATTGATAGAATTGATTTATACATAGAAAGATACTGTCAGGTCTTGGCTACAAGACAGTGGAAACCGCAGGTCTTCATCTTGTTCCGTCCAAAGTTCATTAAAAAAATGAGCGCGACCACTGTTTAATTGGACACTAAACGAATGCAACCTATTAAAATTTAAATTTGAAACCGAAACATTTTCAATGCCCAACGTCTTTGTTGGCAAATTTCAGTTAGAAAACATTTTGTACATTGAACCGCAGCAAATAGAAAAAAAATTAGCAATATACAAAGATCCAACGTTTTCATACGAACTTCTTTTTCGTTTTCCAACTCTTGTAGAGAATACATAAATCATTCAAACAAAATAAATTAATTTTAAAGTTCTATTATTGTTATTATTGTTTAAAGTCTATTAATGTTATTTAAATGACTTTAAGCGTATACTGTGTTTTATGACAAAAGATGAATTAGAAGCTAACGGTTACAACATCAACATGAAATCTCGAACGCTGATCCCATTTATGCTTCCGCACGATAGTCACCTAGTCTACAATCAACGATGTCGCAGCATTGTGGATACAATCACTGAACGTCATCAAATATCGGGTGGTACAGTTTTAATGGTTTTGTGTGGAAAAATGTCGTTAATGTTCTTTAAAAAAAATAGAAATCTCTTCATCTCTATTGTTTAATCTGTTTGCATTAAAATCGAAAAAAAATGCATTAAATTGATTTTTAATCGCTTTCTACCCATATTTTGTGTATCAGGTAAAAAATGAAATCATCTTGCGTTGAAGATTTTGTGTTTTGTCTGAGGTTATACATTCGATAAATTATGATTATGATTTATTTTGTTCTAGGAGAAAGAAAACGAATCGAAATCTCTTGTTTTCATTTTCATTTTCATTATATCGAATCAAACGTTAGTGACCAATTGATCGATGATTTATGCTGTGGTATTCAAAAACCTTATTTTTCATTTGTATTCTTCTAACAATCTATATTAGATCTGAGAAAAAGCAATGAGAAGAAATGTTGTGTTCTAACAGATACAATATATTTTTGAATCAATATTATTACTAGGGTGCTTGTGATGACATTAACTGTTGCCATTGATTAAACAGTGATTGACAACAAGGCATTGTATTGAGGGATTTGGAATTGAGATGGATGTGTTATCACTTGTGTGGATAGTATTGGATTACAGGTAATGGGTGTTTGAGGTGCAATTCTCTCTGTAATTTCACCCACTGATTTTTGGAATTCTGTTTGTAACAGTTCTGTCCAAAATAGCCACTGACCATCTGGACTGTTTTTTTCCATGATGATCATAGCTAGGAAAGGAACTCGCTCAGCAATATCAAATAGTTTTCTGACCTGCTAAATATCGGCTTAAACTTTCAAAACTTTGTGCATGAGCAATGAAAAGGATGTTCTGAATTCGCGCGATTTTAATGCAAACAGATTAAACAATAGAGATGAAGAGATTTCTATTTTTTTTAAAGAACATTAACGACATTTTTCCACACAAAACCATTAAAACTGTACCACCCGATATTTGATGACGTTCAGTGATTGTATCCACAATGCTGCGACATCGTTGATTGTAGACTAGGTGACTATCGTGCGGAAGCATACATGGGATCAGCGTTCGAGATTTCATGTTGATGTTGTAACCGTCAGCTTCTAATTCATCTTTTGTCATAAAACACAGTATACGCTTAAAGTCATTTAAATAACCTTCAGATAGATCTGGCTCCTAGAACGCAAATAAGTTCTTTATAGTAGAAAACATTTGGATTGATATCTATCATGTTTAATCGTAAGATACGACCCTGCTATCATTTTTTGTGTATATTTACAAGTATTGCATTCTTATTATTCCTGTGAACGTCTGTTTTTTATCGCATTTGTTTAGATATATACAAAAGTAAAAATTGACAAGATACGAATGTATGCTATTGTTTCAGAATCGTTGTTTTAGAAAAAATCTCGGTCAGATATACTTTCAAAATACTATTGTTTTAAAAGTCAGATTATTCACTACTTGCATCAGTACACTTTTTCTACACATTCCCGATGAAAAGACATTCAGCACTTTGTACATCTTAATGATGGTGATACATAACAAATATCGGCCGCATAACCGTTACGAGAAAGAGCTTTTCCCGTTTTAAATACATACATTTGTTCACGATTTGTCAATGGTACATGAATAACATAATAATGAAGATAAGAACGATTTGGTATAGTGTTTCTGGTAAATGTTGACGTCCATTTCGATCAAACTTGTTTTGACCAATCTGAACCGAGAACAGCATTAGCACGTTCAGCATGACGGATGATGCTAATTTGAAGTGGACGATAGGGCGGTGAAATCGTAAGGAGTACAGATGTGATGGGCGATTCTCTTGCTATTGTTGGAGTACATGTTATCTTACGGTTTGGTAGCTGCTGTTTAGTGACAATGACGCTGGCTGGAAAAATATTCTTTCCAAATCTATTGTTCATTATCGATTGTGGAGAGTTAGAATCCTGCGAACAGCACAAACATTTTATTGAAAAATACTTTAGCATTTTCTGTATCAACTGAAATATAATTTTCGACATCTTATCAGTGTGACTATCCCATTGGAACTTTTGGAAATTGATGCGAACTAATTTAAAAAAGTCGCATATTAAATTAGTTTGTATTAATTTTTTTCTTATTAAAAATCAATATGAATTGATTTCACTTGATAAATTAATTCAAATCAACTGAATTTTAACCAGTTCGAATTAGCTTATCAAGTTAAATCAATTCATATTGATTTTAATCAGAAAAAAATTAATGTGAACTATAAATTCGGATAAACTCCTTCACGCTCACGTTTCATTATTTTTATTAGTTCAAGATCAAAATTGCCTTGAGTATCGGGTAATATCATTGATGATGGACGATGGCAATTTGGATAGTAGACCATTTATCAATCTAAAAACACATCTTGAAATCAGTGTCATACGATTATGTATGGAAAAGTTTTAAATGTTGCATGTTCGATCAAAGTATCAGAAATATTTTGGAGTACAGATGATATTCATACAACATTTATTACAATTCTTGATGATGAAACACATCATCTGACATACCATCGCCGGTCATCTTTCAAACATATTATCTATTCTGTTGATGATCTATGGCGAGAGGGCTCACCATCGAAACGGTTTCTAAGATGGTGTGTGCTTCTCTTTTTGTTTATTTGCATCTAAAAAGTGTACTTGTTTTTTTTTGGAAACTCATGTCCAATCTAGTAATTAATTGTTCTCACAATATACTCGAATTTTTAGCCTATAATGCTTATCCAAATTTGACATGCGTGAGGATTAATTACAACAAAACCCCTGTGTTTCTTGTTCATAAAACAAGTATATTGTTTAATCGTTTTTGTCAATTACATTTCTAAATATATTCTTCTGATAATATCTGACAATATTTTGTCAAACACATTTAACAGTATTTAAAGTATTCGTAAAATGAGAGAAAGATTGAAATATAATTGACAAAAATGATTAAACTATATACTTGCTTTATGAACAAGAAACACAGGAGTTTTTGTTTCACGTCGGATTTTATTTTCTACTTCATTGTTTGTATACTGTGGATAATGATCATCAGTACTGGAAAAAACCTCTCGGATTTTAGAGGATTTAATGATATTAAGGTGAAAAAAAACTCGTTACACTCCTCATCCAACTGTAGGACAAACTCGTTACACTCCTCATCCAACTGTAGGACAAACTCGTTACACTCCAGCTGTATTAATTCAACTGAACATCTTTTGCCCTAGGATCTGAAAACATTTACTAGATTTACCCTACAAAATTGAATATGTTGCTGTGAACTACTATCTGTTTCAAAAAAATAGGACCTATATCAACGTTTGATAAAACTATGATAGAGATGTGCGTTTTTTGCTAGTCGAAAGCCAAAAGCGTGGACGTCTTTTCATAGGCAGAACAAATTTCAAAATCTTTTTCGAAAATAGACTTTTGAGAAGATCTTGGTGGAATCAGTTTGTATCTCAAAAACTTAAAACAGAAATATCTTTGTTTTCCTTCACAGCTGAATAGCTCAAATTGTCCCGTACAAAATGACAAGCGAAATTCGAAAGGAATAAAAGTGTTCTTCTTTCCCACTATTAATGATCATTGCTATATAGTTGGTACTCTTTGAAATTTATGCTTTATCCCATTTAAAGAGTTTTCTCCAAAAACGTTTTTTTGAATAATTCGAATAGAATCAGTGAACGAATTGTGATAAAGAACATTTCGCTTGAATTTGGAAAGTTTTACACATTTTCTCACAGTTTAATATCACAGTTTTTGTATTTTATCTGTTCCCTACAAATAAATAGTATTTGAAATTTCTGACAACAAATTATCTCGTGTCTTCTCCCTAGCCGACACTCTGCTACCATTTCGCTCTAGTATATTGCTCTGAACAAATTCACAGGAGTCAATATTTGAATATTGATGAATATTTATTTACTCATTTATTTCCTATTTCATTTATCTATTATTTTGTTTTAATATACAAACGGAGAGACTACCTATACTCGAAATCGAGTATAGATCGTATAACAGAGTTATAATATAATTTAATGAAACGCAGAATTAAATGATGCAAAATAAAGAGGAGAAAAAAGCGTATGAAATGTTTAAGAAAAATTAACAAACAAAAAAAACATGAACTAACCCGCACTGTCTTTAAAATGAATGAGATATGTTCATCTATCGGAATGCATTTTTAGCTGTTTCTTTTGCTGTTTGTTTAACCACCTTTTTTGCAATTGCTTTCGGTCCAAGACTACTCATCTGGTACGTTGTTAATGCTGTATTACCTACAGCGTACATTGCATTCTCCGTCAATATACTCGCATCTTCACCGTATCTAAATCACACTTCAGCATATAGGTGCTCTTCTTTATAGAAGAAAATCGGAAAAGATAAAACAATTGTGCTAATAAAAGTATTGAAACATACTACTGACTAGTGTATTTAGGCTTTTTTTATCAGTCTTCTTAGAGGCTCTAGAAAACGCTGAGTTTATTATTATTTACTTGTGTTTCACAACAGAAATCGATTCGTCAGCAAGACTGGTGGCTAAGTGTTTTGCTGCATTTTCACAACTTTCGTACGCAATAGAAAAGCCTAAAAGTTATACAATTATGGCTAAATATAAAATTAATTTCTTTGATTAATACAACTTACTTGTTAGGCCTGCATGACCAATACCGCGTACGCCTGATAATTTGACAATTTCCTCTGTTCCATCGGTATTTTTCTTCTTTTGCACTTTTCCAAATTGTGGTGCAAATGTTCTAGCAAGACCCAATGTCATCGAACCGACCTTAGAAACTAACAAACAAAAATCATAATATAATCTCGAATAATAAATGATATATGGTATTCACCAACATAGTTACTGCATTTTACTGCCACAGTCGAAGTAGAGCGAAGTCCACGAGCTGTTGCATGCAATCCTTAAGTAGGCAAAGAATTTAAAGTGCATATACGTTGTCTTTCTATCGTTTCACTAAAAACTAACCTGGATGAATTTTTACTGGTTCGGCTGACGACACCAAACTGTCGTGAACTTTGACTGATGCTTTGCCAATCAGATTTTCTGCTATTACTACTCCTGTTGCCAATTGTTTTGTTAAAAATTTTGTTCCACCCACCAATGCACCTGCTAATTTTCCTGTGGTAGTCGACGCATCGTAGAGAGATTCGTCCACCACACCCACTTCTTCTTTACCAATTATTTCGCCTTTTTTCTTTTCCACTTTCTTCGATGTATCTGCTTCTTTAGGAGCAGGAGCGAGTTTATTCAGGTGAGCTGTAGCAGATGATGTAGTAGGAGATACTAACGATTCACCATAAGTTGGAGTGCCTTGTTGTGACATGAAAACAGAGTATTTTGATAGAACATCTTCAAAGTATTGCACGATATCTGGTGCTACTTTCTCATCAAACATTAAACCAACAAATTCCCCTGGAAGAGAAAAATTTAGTAAAGGGCAACTGAAACATATAATCAGAAGGTTTAAATTATACCAACAGAGGTATTGTTAGGAAACAGATAAGCGTCGTACGCTGTTTTAAATGCTGGTGACACTTTTGGATGTAATGGGTAAATCCAATTACCAAGTTTTAACAAACCACATGTTTCATCAGCATTCTCACTAAACATAAAATACTTTGAAAGATTGCTGCAACTAATAGAACGTTTTAACAAACGTCATTTCATATATTGATAACGGTAATGTATCGAATGTCGTTACTATCTTTCCATCCGCCGCCATGTAAAATAATTTGGCTCCTTGTTCAAGGTCGAATAAGACGACAGCGTTTACTTCTTCATGATTATTCTTAACTGGTTGAAATGCTGCTTCATCAACAAATACTTGTTCGCTCATTTGCGCTAGATCTTGTTCATTAGATGACTATAATTCGAATAAAGCACAAAAAATGATACAGGCGCAACATTAGAAGTTTCTCTCTCTGTAAACACGTCACCTGTGTTTGAACCTCGGCACCCGCAAGTTATAGAATAACCTTAGACAAGTTACTTATGTCGTAAGATTTTAAATCATATATCCGACAGCATAATCACTACATTGTAACGTATAATATAGTTTCTCCAATTCGTCGTGGTGGTTTTTCGGAAAATGAGTACATGATTATTGAGTGTGGGGAGTTCAAGCAATTTGGCGGAAGAACTCTAGGTTAGACTTGCCTTTTATGCAGAGCAGCAGTTGATGACTAGTAACGAGGTGGGTGACCATTTCAGAAACATTTTAGCTGTAGAGAAGATATCAGACTATTGAAAGCCTACATTTACACTTGTAACGGTAGCCGCGAGACGGATTATTTTATCTTCTTTTTCCATATAAAACGTAAAACTTTATTTACTTGCTCTACTCTATTCGATAATTGTCGCATCGTATTTGCATAAGTTGGCACAGACGGGGGACTTGAGTGTAAAGTTATTTGCATCAAGCATTGAGTTGCATTTCGTTTCAATGTATCAAATTCTTTTATGGAATGTTCATCTATTTTATTATCTTTCTCATATGTTTGGATCAATGATATAACACGTTTATATAACACTGTTGCTTCTTCATAACTTTTATCATTTTCTAATTTTTTAGCACGATTGAAACAATGGTTAGCTTCTTGTTTAACATCTTTTAATGTTGATGTTCTAACACCAGATGATTTGGGTTTTTCTGCGGTAATAGTACTCATTCTAAAACAAAAAAGAAACGTCAACGTCTACGTGTGATAAAGGAAGAACAAAAACAAAAGAAAAATGAATCTCTGTTAAGTAATCATTTTCTAGTACATACTAATGTAAATATTAGAAGCATTTAGTAAGATACGCTCTCTTTCTGTTTGATGAAATTTTAATCGATAATTTGTCAAATGTCGAAAATAATTTTTTAAAAATTCCGAAATAATTTAAACAATACCAAAATGGAGAAAATGCGAAATCATACAGGTTATATTAGCACAAGTTATTAGATAAAAATTCTTACTTTGTTAATTGACTGGTGACAAATAGAGGTGACATTAGTTTCCGTTTTCTCAAAACCGAATCAATTCATTTTTTGAAAAGCTCAAATCGAAACCGAAAATCTTTTTCAATGCATGAAGAGGTGAAAAAATCTTATAGATGCACAGGGTTCTGCTCCCCATCAGATAATATTATTTTATACTCAAGTAGAGATTTAGTTTTGATCAGCAATAACCTAATCGTAATATAAACACACGACAAATCTGTGTCTATGAAAAACAACAAAAGATATCCATTCGTTTTTGATCAATCACAAAGAGCTTGATTGTACTTTTGCTACGAATGTTTGAATACAATACTGGAAACAACGATGATAATACAACAGAGGATAAAAACTATAGTTCGATGGCTTTGCCAGCCGCAAAAAAAAATCTTTTTTCAACATCTTTTCATTTTACAAATCCTGTGAAATACGTCGTTCAAATCGAATTGATTCCACTTCGGGTAAGAAATATCATATTTTCTAAACGAAAGTGAATAGAAATAGGCAAATCTGTAGTACTTTACTTTTTCAGTGAACTAAGCCAACGCATCAAAGGAAACGTATGAAATAATCATACTGATTATTTTTACGCTACGTTTATCGTGGAAAAAATGAACGCACGCATAAATTTATCTCTTATCAACTCAAAACATCACTATTTCTCGTTACAGCCAATTTTAACTTCATGATCGTTCATGTATAATACAAATTCTCAAATAAACGTGACAAACACAAATAAGTTTATTGAGTGCACGGCAGGAGCGCGAGAATCAATGCGGATTGAACGAAAAAAACTAAACTTAGTGTCGAAGTGAGTTTAACCCTATTGTAAGAAATCCAATCTTGTTTAGCAGGCTATCTTATTATATTCTGTAACCAGAAAAATACAAACCTTCGTTTCTGAGCGACTTCACGAGATTATCTTTGTTAATGGCAGAAATGTTTTTGAAACTCTCGTGATTTTTCTTCCACTTATTATAAGCCAAAAAAACTTCGACAATTATAATGACAGCTTTTTTTGCATCATAGAACCTACTTGTTGAGTCACGAAGTAATAACTGTATATTTAGTTCTAAGAACATTGAATTTTAAACAACAGGATAGGTTCAACGTTTTCTACTATAGTAGTACACAAATACAGTGACGAAAAAAAGAAAGAGATGACACAATGTGAAGAGAAGTACAAAAACAAAAATATAGAGAACATTATGATAAAAATGAGCATGGCCCCTATATATTTAGATAAAATTCGTTTCGAGATTACATAAAAAAAAAGATATGATTCATAAAATGCCAATTAGATTTTAATTTGTAGCTTTTTAGAGTTTTGTCGTATAGAAAAAAAATAGAACATTTCTTTTCCTGTTTATAAACTGAAATGACCAAACGAATTTAACAACAAAACAAGATCGAAAAAAATATGAGAAACAAAATACACAAAGAAAAGGTAACTGTATACTTTCTACAAAAAACAAATGAAAACAAACGATATAGAGCTTTATAGTTTCAAAAACTAGCAACGAAAAAACGGTGTAGCACCGGCTATCAATAATAGAGAGACCATGTAAACTTATTATTGATTTTCGCTTGAGCTAAACACCGTTTGTGGAGAGAACACCGGCTCCTATTCCAAAGCCAACGCCTCGTGGTCCCCAATGTTTTTGATAACAATCTAAAATAGAAGAAATAGATGTTAGTAGTTTTTTTGATGATCCTAATTTCTAATACTTTACTTTGACAATAGATCTCTTGATCTCGGTCGTTATATCTTGCTCCGTTCAATCCTTTGTTACACATTTTGCATGTAAAACATAACTTATGAAACGACTATGAAAAACAAACAATAATGATTTCATTCAATTGATTCGAGAAACTCACCCCTCCAGCCGCTTTTACTTCTTCGGCTAAATAGACCGTTTTACTACATCTTCGACAAACAGTCCGTTTATGAAGTGATGAAAACGAATTGGTAATTTGA
Source organism: Didymodactylos carnosus (assembly GCA_905250885.1). Lineage (NCBI taxonomy): Eukaryota > Metazoa > Rotifera > Eurotatoria > Philodinida > Philodinidae > Didymodactylos > Didymodactylos carnosus. Next base: position 3,460 of record CAJNOQ010005809.1, on the reverse strand, counting down.
GTCTGTAAAGTTGATGCACGATGGCCATTCGAAGTTAACGAATGTGGATTCATTCTGGGCGATTGAGGTTCAATATTATCCAATGAATTTGTTCCTCGAAAGTCATTATCTTTATATCGTGTTGTCAAAGGGGACGATGAAGGCGAGTTTGATTGTGGTGTTATTGGTGGTGTGATGGAGTGTGCTTTTACACCATCCATACTTGAAATGCCCGCACCAACTCCGTGCCCGTATCCTATAAGGAGAAATAAATGGGATTGAAAATACACAGAGTTACTTTGTGATTGAATTACCTTTCGGACCAAATGATTTGCTGTAACAAGATTTACAATAAAGCAGTTCATTATGTTCAGTTAAATTATGTGAGTCAAGTAATTTGCCACAATGTGCTAAACGATAAACAGAAATATACCTACATGTCAGGGACATACTGTATACCACTTACTGCATTTACAACATAATTTGTGATATTTTTTTCCAGCTGCACTCATCTCCTCGGCTGCATAAACATTTTGTCTGCATAATGCACATTTTGGCGAATCGAACTGAAAGCGATTTGTTTTGGGTGGATAAAATAATACTTTACTCGTGCCACCTGTTTCCATTGTCTGAAACGAAAAAAATAAGAATGTGGTCACCATAACGTTTCGAAACGACTTCCGATATTATCATTAAGAATGTCGTTCAGAGCTCTATCACTTAGTCCTAATACAGCGTTCTGCAGCACTGTTGTTTGACATCTTCTCAGACTGAATTTGTATTTGATCACTTTCATGACATGTGTTTACAAATTTTAATGTCGAAAACAAAACTTACCATTTTACTGCTCATTCTTTTTTGACAAGATGATATACACTTTAAACGTTGCGAGATGAGACACGATGTCAAAGATAACACTAATCTATCGATCAAGAACAAAAATGTTCTATAGACAACGGAACAAATTGTATTTATGATGAACAAATCGTCGATATATTAGTCACTCTTGTCGTCGTCCGTCGAATTAGTTCAATGATCTTGCTGCCATCATATACAGAACTGATAAAAGCTTTTCTTTTTCTCTTCTTTAACGAGAGATTTTCCATTCCCAGATTTTTTCTTTTCTCTTGTGCTCATGAATAGAGAGTAGGCTGAGGTAAATATATAGAATAAATGGGTATTCTACAAAAGTTTCCTATGGTTGTGATCTTTGGGCAGATTTTTCTACAGCTTTATGAACCAATCGATAGAGAAATGTTTGGGCTATCGAACTGTCCAGTCAGAATTTGAAAATATAGATAAATACAAAAGTTATGATGAAAAGAAGTATAAAAGTCAAGACTTTTTTTAAGGCATCTATCTACAATCTACTCTATACATATTCATCTGAACAAAATGAAATTCTATGTGTATTTTTCTTCCTTCTAATAGCTACAAATTAATTCTTACTGCCATTTCAGAATGAAGAGAAAAAAGAGAAACCGGAAGGAAGAAAAATGCGTTCTCTATTACGACTGGAACTTCCACTGTGCCACTGCACGCGATACAACTATTCTCACCTGTATAAACTTTAAAACCATTTATTTTGAAAGTTTGTTTGGAACATTGACCTCAAACTTAAGACACACTTTCAACGAGCAATCATTTTTCTCTTATTTTATGTTATGCGTTTTTTCTGAGTATCATATTTTTTTCTTAATTAGTTAGTTTAAAATGTACATTTAAGAAGACATCAGATATAAGAGAACATTTTTAGCATGAATTGACGAGAAATAAACGCTTCTGATGTCAGTATCAATGAAAATTCTAGAACCATCACTAAATTACCAGATTAGCTACATTTAATACTTTAAAAAATCGAACGATGCTTCCGACTTCAAAAAATAGAATAATTTTTACTTACAACTTAAATTAATATCAGGGACTGTCGCGATCCACAGATAAACGAGGGCAACCCTCTTACAATCGAAACATTTTTTTTTCCGTTTTTATCCCGAAGTTTGAGGTTTCGTTACAATTTGGGAAGACGGAAACTTTAACTGTCACATAAAGATTAAATAAATGAAGAACGTTTGACCAAAGAGATTTTAGTATCGCGCTCACTTTTGAAAGACATCCAAATGAAGAGAGAGAGGGATCAGCTAAAACTGGACAGAAGCGAGGGAATGAATCATCAACACCAATTTTTTACCTAAATGTTCTTTATGAATGAACAACTCTACATCAAAAATATATGTTTTCTCTAACTTACCGTTGTGGGCGATAGTGGTGCATTAAAAGTTGGTGAAATTTGTTGCTTAGTGGTTGGTGTAAGTGGTTGTATAAAGCCAGGTCTCATATTTGAATAGTTAGATATTCACTGTTCTGAGTAAGATGAAATTTGAAATTTATAAAATAAGACACTGTATGTCTATTATACTGTCAGTATCGTGTTGTTATGTATACTTCCGAAAAGAAATGTATATAGTACACACACGTCTATTTGATACTCCATTTTTAAAAACATTTTCTCTAAGCATCTTTTCTACTTGCACAACTATGACATATACACATATGAGAAATAGCATAGCTACACGTCTTCCTTTGTATTTTGATTTTTTTTCCTAGGCAATTTGACAATGGTAACGCGACTATACAGGATTATTCTTTACATTTTTTGTTTATTTAGAAAGGCCTTTTATAGATGATGACGTTCGATTGAAACTACTGATACTGATGTAACGTCTAACAGGCATGCCGTTTACATAGTTTACAGACTTTTAAATCATATAAAAACAAAATTTAAGGACAAGATGTTTTGATGACCACGAGTACCAATAGTAAGTTGTCATTTAGCTAGTGTATTCTTAGTTTTTAGACATATCTGTTCCCATATCGTAAAATATCAAATAACTATCACTGTTTGAGAACCTTTCCTTCATCCAAAGGATTATATTAGAACTATCTCCTCGAATATTTACTCATCTCTGTCTGGATTATTTTATTCTAGCGTTTTGACTAATGTGTCAGTAAAACCGTTGACAATGAATCGAGTGTTCTTAATCAAATCGAATGATCTTATATCTATAAAAAATTGAATAAAATGAATCAGAAAGATAACAAGATGCGTTCATATGTTGACAGTAGGGATCCCAGATCTGATTTTGACAGAAAAATTCTGATTTTTGGAATTTTTTGTGCCTTATTTCTGCTCTTTTTTTCTATTAAGGTTTTCTGATTTTAAACTTTTATTTTCTGATTTTCATGTTTTGGATCTGATATTCCTGGTTGAGAGTAGCTATTAAGCTATATTCTTTTACACAAAAATCAGGAGAAGGCACTGTTTTTAGAATCATTATGTTTTGCTTATGTGAACCAGCAGAAAGAAACATCTACAGTGGCGGCAAAAATTTTCTAAAAACAGTGCCTTCTCCTGATTTTTGTGTAAAAGAATATAGCTTAATAGCTACTCTCAACCAGGAATATCAGATCCAAAACATGA
>CAJNOQ010005808.1:0-14631 GCA_905250885.1 Didymodactylos carnosus | reverse complement strand
TTGATTAAGAATTTAAAAGCGGCTTTTTTCATTAGCACCTAATTGTTTTCCTTTAGTCATTTATTCTTCAAGACACAAAAACGAGCGCAAACCAATAGTATGCCGTTAGTCGATTTACCAGTTACTGTGCATATGAATAATAATGAAGAGTCTAATGAAGAAGAAGAAGAAGCGCAAACAACTGCACCAACCATCGATTCAAATCATTGCCGTAACTCGATAACGACAACACAACCAAATCATTCAGAAAATGACCTTCATTCTACTCATAATTGTCAAAATGAATATGAAAAACATTTAAAAGCAAAACTACGATTTTTCTTTATGAGTCCATGTTGGAAATGGAGATTAAAACGACAATTCCCTTGGAAAGCTTGTTTCCAATTGATAAAAATAATTGTTGTTACAACACAAGTAAGATAAGAATTTATTCGTCTGTTTCATACGTTTGTCTCTTTTTTGTCATTTTTCAGTTAATTTTATTTGGAATTGAACGAGAAATGCATGTGATATATATTTCTGAAAGCAATATTACATTTCATCACTTATTTCTAAAAGAATGGAGTTCGACATTCGAAACGCTACCTTATCCACAAACAGTAGGAGATTATGCCGTTTACACAGATGACGAACTTATAAATGAGATGAATTATGCTATTAATCGAGTGAGTATTTTAGAATTGAGAAGAGACTTTCAATTACACTTTTAGTAGTAATACTCCTCATTAATATTGTTTGTACAACAGTATTCTTCCTTGTTATACTTTTTCTGAACTACTGGAAAATTGTATTACAAAATATAGAATTTGTCTCTTTTTCTTTATACTTTAGTACAATAATATGACTGAAATATCGCTTGGTTTATTTGATTTTCATACGCATAACGATCTAGATGCCAGTAATCCTCAACGAACTGTGAAAATATGTTTAAATCGTTTTGATACTTGTACAATGTTTCCAAGCAATCATACCTATCAATTAAATCCTTTAATTGAAAATAGTAAGTGCATGTTCCACTAATAAATCAAATATATGTAAACAAAGTATCAAATTATTTCTTTATTCTTAAAGAATGTTATACTTTTAATTTAACTGATTCACTGTCAAATAATATCAGTAATTTTGATATCCATGATTATTTAACAAAGCAAAATGATTCGATTAATTATTGTAGGTATGTTAACAAAGTGCCTTTCTTTTTCTTTTTCCTTAAATACTTTTGTTTTATTTAGAGTAAATTTTGTTACAATTGAATTTATTATTAATGCAATACAATTAAAAAACCTTCAACCGTTTAGTCTACCAGATTGTTATCATTTTCAAGTTAAGGTATGTTTTATCTTACATATGCAGCAGATTAATAGTACAATATTTTTATTATATTAATCAGTTAATAAAAAAGAAGCCAGAGAAACTCCTGTGCACATCAACGTTAAGAAAAAAAATAAAGTTCATTTGCAGTTGCGAAAAAGTGCTTTTTCATATTCAGTACACTTGATAACCCCAAAGATTTTCTATTTTTGGCAAGGTGTATTACCAGAAGTTCAAGAAAATTCTGAAAGTAATATTATTTTCCTTTAAAAATTTTTTTTCGTCAGTCTGTTCGAAACATTGTCCTAAACTTTTGATAATACATCTCGCCAAAAATAGAAAACCTTCTAAGTTATCGAGTGTGCTGCATACGAAAGAGCACTTTTTCACGACTTTAAACGAACTTTACTTTTCTATGGGTACGCTATGTTCCTACACAGAAAGAGTCAATAGTTGATATACAGTCCTATGTAAAGTTATAGAAACGATTTGTTTTCACCACTTTTCTGAAGACATCTTCGAGCTCTTCGCGACATGCTTGTGTTAAACTGCATTTCATTGTACAAAAGCTTCTAACTCGTCAATACTAGAAATTCAACTGAAAGGCAACAAGAAAATGTTTTGGGGATCTCTGCTATAATGCAATGAGTATACAAAAAGTTTTCGATTAGGCCGACAGATCTCATTTCTTAGAGTTCTAGTTTTCTAGAGATCTCATATCAGCAAATTTTAATGAAACTTTGCGTACAGATCGCTTCAGATTAAAAAATTTTCCAGCTATTAAAATTACTTTTTGAATTTTTCTCATTATTACGATCGAGCAAAAAAATAAAGATGACGATTTATTTTTATTTTTTATCTATTTTAGTTAACATTTGATAATAGCGCTCGTACGGGAAAAATTCGTGTTCGATTAGATTCTCAAGCTCAATTTCGTGCTTGTGATGGTAAATTATTGGATCAGCACGATTGGACTCTCATGCGGCGAGACTTGTTAATTGCGTACGATTCTTTCGTACTATTAATAAGTTTTATATCTTTTATACTCTGTATAAGATCTCTCTATCACGGATATCGACTATGTAAGGAAACGATGCAGTATTATAATAAAAAATATTTTAACAATCAAACAACCACAAATACAGCGTCTATCGTCACTACTAGACGAAAGAAAAAAGAGAATCATCATAATCAATTACCATTAAGTGAATATTATCAATTTTATAGTCCATGGTATTTTCTTATGATCATCACAGATTTAATGGTGTTTGCTGGAACAATAATTAAAATTTATATTCTTTTAAAAGTAAGTTATCATAAAATGTTTGTCCATAGTTAACATTGACAGTTACAGACTTCTTTGTTGAATAAAATGTATACGATATCGTTCGTAATTAGAGTAGATTGAGTTAGACAAAAATGACGAAGTATATCAAATTAGAAAGATAATGGTTTGCTCTCTAAGTTTGTTTCTTTTTTAATAATTATAGTTAGTTGATGATTATAATGCAGCAGGTCTGTTATTAGGTGTTAGTAGTCTATTTTCTTGGTTTGGAGTATTACGTTATTTATCTTTTTTCAAAAAATATAACCTATTATTTGCCACAATAAAACGTGCTTTCCCGTTATTATTACGCTATTTTCTATGTATATTAATTATATTTTGTGGTTTCATGTTTTGTGGATGGATTGTCCTCGGGCCATATCATTCGAAAGTATGTACTGTTGTTGTTGTTGATGATGATGGTGATAATCATGACGATAATAATGATAATATCAGTTCTAAATATGTATTTGTTCTTTTTACTCTAGTTTCGTACAATTACTACAACATGTGAAAATATGTTTTCACTAATAGCTGGCGATGATATGTATACTACATTTACAAATCTTGAAACCGAATCAATTTATATTTGGTTGTTTTCTCGACTCTATCTTTACACCTATGTTAGTCTGTTTATTTATGTTGTATCAAGTCTAGTCATTGCACTTATTATCGATGGTTATGACACAGTAAAAACTTTTTATAAAGATGGTTTTCCAAAAACTATATTAGAACGTTTTTCGGAAGAAGATTTACCAACGAGAGAACTCTGTAATTCAACAACAGCCATCGATTCAACAGCATTATGTTTACCATGTTGTTTTTCATCGTAAGTATTTTAATTTAACATATATATGTAGAATACATAACTAGACAAAAAAAGAGTATTCGTTCGATTTCTAGTAAGCAAGTTGATGATTTGTCCAACCGTGATCGTTATCTCGTTAATAATGCTTATTCATTCTATTAAAAGTATATTTATTAGGTAAACAAGAATAGTCTAATTAGCTTGCTATATGTACAATAGAGTCATATAACGCTAATTTGAAATGTTAATTTTGTTTTTGTTTGATTATGCTCATTGCTCTCATTGATCATCATTGATTTATTTGGTAGATAACGTTATTATTCGAAAACGATGTATACCATTCGAATTCTCAATAATTCTTTATTAAAATGCTTTCTTGAATTATGTATGTAATAATCCATAACTATTTTTCTCTAGAAATTAAGTTTTAATCCTACTGTAGACAATATATTGATTGCAAAAGATTAGAGCAGTTTCTATCAATTGTACGATTTCTAATTTTCTTTTTGTATTGATTGTATGATAATTATTGCTGAATTAATTCAAACTAGTTTAAAAAGCGTTCAATATTTTTTGTCTTTTAGTTTTACTCAAATACAATCTTCGTTTAATGTTAACACTGATTCTGATCCGTCCTTATGTACAATTACAAGTCAATATAAACCATTTCATGATGAAAAGAATGATAGTGATGATAATATGCTAGCACTGTAATTATAAAAGCAGTTTATTGTTTGTTAGATTTTTTTTTGAATGTTAATATTTTTCCTTTTCTGTACATATATTATTTTTAATGCAATATTTTTTCGCAATTGCAACACATTTACAAATATTTGCTCAAAACAAAATATTTTTTGTAATGAATTTTTAATTTAATATGCTCAATTTTTTTGTATATTCGTATATCAGATAGAGAAAGAATATATTTCTTTTTACAAAACAAAATAGACAACGATAAAGTATTGTATAAGTAATAATAGTGATTACTGATGGTAATATGTGAATGCCGTTACCGCTGCATTCTGGATTAAAAATTCATTGAATATTATTTTTGATTGGATAATTTTTTTTAATCAAAAAGAACATTTATTTCTGTAATTAAACATCTATGCATGCATACAATCTCTTGCATGTTAGTTTAATTTATGTCATCAGAATTAATTTACTAAGAATGTTTCTGGTATTAATATCTGCTAAAGACAACACAGTAAAAAACAAGACTATTGTGTATGTATTTCAGACAATTCTGTATTCATGGCATTATTATCTGATACTACTAAACGAAAAGAGAATGCGTAATAGTTTTTGTATCAAATTGGAAGTGATTCCTAACCGTGTACCCTCGTTTTTGATTGTTGTACAACGTGGATTCCCAATCTTTCTGCTACTTTCGAAGTTAGCGGTAGCATGCCCATCGGACAACATAGACGGAATATCATGAACGGAATAGGTTGATGAATTGTTAATTTTTCTCTTACATAAGCTGGTTGAGCCACTGAAAAAACAAACGTATAAGGGCTACTGAGGAGTAAATTTGTTTTCTAAAGAGCTTTCTGGAATTGATGTCGTATCGATTACCAGTGAAACTTATTAAGAGTAAAGAAAATGTGAATTAAGTTAAATGTGTATGACAACAGATGAATAAATGAAGCTATACATGCGTGAGTGAGTTGAACTGCGTGAATTTATTTTCTCTAAATGCATTAGCTGCGGTTTTTACTTACGCTGTGACGTGTATCCATAATTATTATGTGTTGTCGGTCCGGCTGTAGATTGTACTGACGAGATTACTTTTAATTTACTAGTCGACGATGATAAATTTTGTTCTGTCTGTGATTTCGATTTTTGAGCATTTAATAAAGCAGAGACTGATGAGACTGTTCGATCTTTCAAAGCTTTTTTCGAAATACAATAGGATAGTAATGAAAAATGGACGTGCAAATACTTTTTATTTTTTATATCTGAAGAAATGTAATACTTAGTCAGATCTCTCTGAAGCAAAGCATCTTCCGGTGTGGTTTTGTTTGACATTCTTATCGTTTTTTTAATACCCAAATGATGATATTTTGTCAGAAAAGACTATGATAGGCCTCGAAGAAAAAACTTTTGATCCTTCATTTTGGTGAATGGTATCTTATTTTTATTACCTGATGAGATTGTTCCCATTGCAGCTTTCTGCGAGTGTTTTGGTGGTAATTTTGACGTAGCCCTACTCTGATGATGATTCTTTGTACTATGTTTCATGGTTTTTGAATGTTTTGGACTTGAAATATACGTTTCTGTACCACTACCACTTGTTGTTCGTGTTCCGGATGTACCCGATATTGATCTATATCCAGGAGTTACATACGTCAAATAAACTCTATTCGATCTTGAATATTTTTTGCTATGTTTTTTCTTTGACTGAAAATTACGTGGGGTACAAATTAAATATTTGCATCTACGTTTGGATGGTATCAAGCATACACGGCAAGTTTGAAAACTTATTTTTGAACCTTTTTGTTTCCCTGCTCTTCTCCGAATGGTTTTTAAATTTCTGAGCAATTGTTGTTTAGTCTTCCTAGACAGGCTATCGAAAGATCAAATGGATTATCCAGATGAACATTACTTTTGATAGGCGTACTGAATCTGCCGTTTGTTCGATCCGTGCTTGTGATTGTTTTCTCTTGGAAAAATGATGAGTGGGAGATTTTAATGCTGTTTTTATTGTGCTCGATGATGATATAAAGCACTAGATTCAGATTCTGTCGTTTTACTATGATAGTATTTAGAAACATCAGTTTTATGTGGAAATGATTTTGACAGTCCTAAATTAATAAATTCAAATATAATATGATGAATCCGTCTGTTTCACAATTTAATAATCTCTCATAGAAATGGTGCCCTTTTTTTGAAGGCAGAGATATGTTTTTTGAAATTTTCGTAACCAGAACAAGTCATTCCAGTATTTGGAGCATGTTAGTAATTTGAAGATTTAATTTTCAGAAGAAAAGTATCAGGTGAAGTCAGCTTTAGCAAATTTACCATTTATTATGGCTATGTATGGCAAACAACACGGCATCTTACTTCTGTCTTTAGATTTTATTCTGGTAATTTCTGATGCTGACGTATCACGAGTAGATGACGAACTTGCTGATCGGACTGGAACCAAATCGAAAAGAAATTTATAAGAACGGTGTGTGGTATCATATGTTTACGTACGTCTTTCTTTGCGTTTGCGTCCAGTTTGCAATTTTTTGAAACTCCAAACTGACACTGGGGAGATCTAGACTTTCTCCTGCAATTTTGCTATTAGTTTTTTAACTGATTTTGATTCCTTAGACGTATTATCACTTTTTGCAGTTGATGCCCCACTGCGTAACGTTTTTGAAGCGATTGTGACGTCTGTATCATCTAAAAATTGAAAAATGATTATCGGTAGGAACAATAGAACAAAATTTAAGAAAAATCAACATCACCGTACTTATATGCTTAATTTCCATATGTTTTAATTTAAAAATTGGCAATTTGGACGCCACTTCACATAGTTGTTGCACAGCTTGAATGGGTATTCTTTCTGGATGCTTAATTAGATAATGAATTGGTTGTATAGCGTCTATTTCTAACATATCTCAAATGAAAAAAAAGTGACTGGTCGTGTAGTCACTACATATCTAGAAATTCAAATCATTTCGTAGAAATGTGTCGTATAACATGTTCGATCTACGTTACCTTTCTGAGATGTCGTTTTAGAAACTTGTAAAGACATTCGAGGTGATGAATAATCTGTTTTTAATTGGTTCGATATTATTTGAGACAAGTTTTCTGCTGCTTCTGCTAACTGTTTTACACCCATCGTTCCATCATCATTAGCATTCAATGATTCTACGCTTTTTAATACTTTTGGGCGCAGGCACTGCTGCTGTCGTTTGATCATGATTTTTTGTCAATTTTTTCAATCCTTGACGAGTTACTGGCATGGAATTTAAACGTTTTCTGATTGACATACCTCGTGATGATGCGATGACTTGTTGAGGGTGAGACAATTGTTGATACTCTACTTTTTCTTGGTATGCTTTTTGTTCTAGTCATCGAATCTGCGCAAACAGCTGATTCTTGTACATCCACAAAATTTTGCCCGTAAATCAATCGGAAAACGTTCCGGGTGTTCTTGAAATAATTTTAAACAATCAATGAATACTTTTGTAAGTAGAATGAGTTCATTAGTCATTATTCAATTGCTGAAAATATTAAGTAATACTGACAAGGATGAGCTTAATATTTTTCTCTCCGATAGTATAGCTCATGTAATTTTTTCATGAGTATTGGACACGTTTAGTAATTTCAATACTCACTTCTTTATGTCCGATCAAATAGCAATTAAATTCTTAACTACGGTACACATAGAACAGGAGTTGCTCTTTTTCTTGTTCCTTTTTATGTAGTATTGATATTTAACATTGCAAATGTTAATCTTTCTTCTTTAGAAAGACTTTTGTTTTGGCCTTTGAATATCTGCTATCGTCGTCATAATTGCGAAACTAGTTTTCTAACTTTTCCGATTTATTGTTGTGTTTTATGGGAAAAAAATATGAAAAAACGTATTCTTCACAAAAAAAAATTGTGGTATTTTTCTATTTTAAGTGGTGGTGTCACTATGCGATTACTTCTCCAGTAGATGTGTGCTTGAAAGTCCCTGAATCTACGATCGTTTCATAATCGGTGACTATTGCTAAGAAGTAATATCATCGGATAATATTTAACTCTCTTTCTCTCATTCATGTTTTTTAGAGACATAGCCATTTTGATAATGAGAGTAACTATTCTTTTGCTTCTTATTATCTTTTATCGTTGGTAAATGTTCTTTTTTAGTATCTTTCAATGTTAACGTCGATGGTTTCTTTTGTTTCCAAACATATTCGTGCAGAAAATAGTTTAAAAATAAAAATAGTAACGATGTTGAATGTGCTAAAAATATTATAACAAATAATAGTGGAAATTCGTAACATGTCGAATCATGATGAATAAACATGGTATGAAAACGGAACATACAACCAATAGCTGCGGCTACAAATTGACTAATCTAAAGAGCATAAAAGATTATTAATTTAGAAAGAAGAGACCACTATAAAATAAACAATAGATTGAATACAATATACGTTTTAACAATCATCTTCTATATGTTACTAAAATTATATCACTTCTTAATCGATTCAGAGCTATTATTAAACTTACCTGAATTATGGTGACAAATAATTTCACTCTTGCTAATTGTTTTCGTTGGATATGCATTGCAGCTAATCCATAATAAAGATACATGATGACATGAACGCACGCATTAACTATAACCGGAAGAGCAACCTCTCCACCGGGCGTATACCGCCTAAAACAAATAAGAGTATGACTTTTACGTGACAAGTTCAGTGAAATTATCGAATATGTCTCTATTATTTGAGATAACATTCATTTCACACATGTAAAAAATGAATAACGTTGTTTCTTCTAAATTAGCTGACTAAAGTTGATTTTACTCTGTTTATCTAACCCGTGTCTGCTACTATACTAAAAAACAATATTTTATCTCCTGCAGTTGATGAATCTTTTGCACTCTCATATCCTGTGGTTTGATGCCACCAACGGATGACATCAAAATTTTCTTTTTTTTTCTTTTAGAATTCACAATCTCAGATTTCAGACACGTGAAATTGCGATAAGAAGAAAAATTGATCTCTGCCCAACTATACATATTGGAATTTAAAGGATGATCCAAAAGTTTAGGTATCTTAGAAAAAAGTTAACTTTTTTTCTTATTGATAGTGCAAACAAGCTCAAATTATAGCAAAGAAGTATTTATAACTATAACATTATTACTATATAATTTCATGGTTGTAGCTGTCTCTGTAAGAAAGATACTTTGATTTAGATGTAGAAGATACTTTTAGGTTTAATGATACTTCACAACGAAATCTTGCCCTAGATAAAAACTGAAAATAGTTGCTTATGAGTGGAATCGACACTGCGTCAGCTGCATAATAAACTTGTTAAAGGTTAACCTTGAAAATGTACTTTCGCAGTACTATTCTATACAAAAATTCTATTACAGTGAAATTCAACTCATTATACATCATTCGATTTCATTACGTGTGTACTATCAAGCTAGTTTAGAAGTATTAATTATGCCACTGCAGCTAGTGATTTTCAAAATTTGAATAGGGACTTTATATTTTCGATCTCGATATAGCCATCTGTAAGATAAAAGAACGGAGGCTTGTATGACCGATTCTTTCAACATCCATCGATTCTTGTAGAATACTTATTATTTCTTCCGTTTTTTTGTGGAACTCTTCCGAATAGTTTCCGAAGGAAGGAGGAGTGTAAGTTATATACTCAGAACCCTAGCGTTTTTACTGTTTTTCCCATCTCCCTAGTTAGGATCTTAACTTGACTATAGTTATGATCTTAATTAAATAAATAATGGAAGTGATTATGACTGTACGTTCGTCTAGTCGAGCCCAGTTATAACCCTAGAGCCCCTATGTATAATCTTAAAATTGTTCTCGGCACATATTAATGAGCTTTAAATCATTCAGGCCTTATTCACGATTTTACAACCTCTGGTTATGATCTTAAAGATACCTAGTGTCTCTCGTTATGGTCTCGAAGCCGTTCAAGGTTTATAGTTATGATCTAAAAACGTCAGGGTGACTCATAGTTATTATGTTTTTGTTCGGGAATCACAGCCATGTCGTCGATTTTTATCGAACACTGACGGTTAACCGCGTTTGTTAAAATAACCGTCGGCTATCGCTGATCCATCAGACAAACCGATGCTTATTTCAATAACCGCTGCATGCAAGAAACCGTCGGTTATCGGTTGATCCTTTTTTTTATCGGAGTTCATTCACCGTTTTTTAATTACTGATTACGAAAACGAACTCAAGAATCAACAGCCGGAAGGACTTTCACATTTTAACCCCCAACAGAGCTGCACTGACAAGATTTTCAAAACAAATTCTTTAAGAATTTTGATCACTGTAATAATAAAAACGATTGTTTTTGCATATGTTCCACTAAAATTATTCACAAAGTGTTTTTTCGTTAACATCTGACACAACGTAAGTCTTTTTGACGTTTGCAATATACTTCTAAGCAACTTTTTATTTTGCTTTCTTTTCACTGAATGGTACAATAAGTATGCCCTTCACTCCAGAGTGTTTTTCATTGATATTACATCTAGGCTACGTAAAAAAAGAAGGCGAATAAAATATATAATTAAGATAATGAGAATTTGAGTGTCCTTGAACTGTTAAAAAATCAATTGTAGTAACAAGCAGAGAACTATCAGACCGTTCACTCATTTTCTTGGAAAATATTCCCATAATTGTTTAAGGCATTTTCTAACAAAATTGTGAAGTTTTTTCTCTACATCGACTTGTTTGGTTATTCACATTGATGAGAATTATACATTAGGAAGAACTTTTATTATAGTTATCAATTACGAGAGAACTTCAGAAAATTCGAAGTACTAATATCTTTAGCTTATACTGCCTCCCATTAGAGTCCTACGGATATGACATTTTTTATCCAGAATCCGATCTCGTCCCGTAGACTTAAAATCCGTCCCGAATCCGAACTCGCACACATTTTTTCGAGATACCGATTCTGGTTTTTCCAAACTAAAACCCACTCCAAACCCGCTCGATCCGAAAATTTTTTTAGTGAAGTCCCTTCTTTTATTTCTGCATTAGTAAATTACTGCACGTAGAGGTTCTGCTTCTTTCACAGATAAGAAGGAGAAACTCAATCAAAGTCATGGTAGTTTTAATGACAGTGAAAACTAAAAGAATTAAGGAAATTCTTTTTCTATTGCTATTTTTGTGATAAACGTTTAGCAGGCTCAGAAACATTATCTCTTTGCTGTTTTTGTCTTTTGAATAAAATAAATAATGCAACCTTTGAAGAAGAAATCCTATCCCGTTCCAATGAACTCAAACCCGAACAAAAACGTTTCGGGATCCCGATTCCGAACCCGCGAGATCGGGTTAAACCCGCAGGACTCCAACTACCATGAATAAAAGTAGCAAACATTCAATTAGCGATATCTATTTCCCTCTACTCGTATCAGTTAGTTTCAATTAAAACACTTAAATTATGATTTTCTAATGCGCCGTCACCGAGAATTCTTGCAAATATGAACAGACCTATCTTGACACTTCTTATAGCAACCATGAACGTCTTTACTTACGATGCTAAATACCATATTGGAAACATTGTAGCATGATGGTACACATGAAGAATAGTAACATGTGTAAATTTATTTTTCAAGATAAAAAACCATGTGTCAAGAAATTCAAATCCTTTTGATATGAAATACCACCACACAGCAGCCGATAGATAATAATCATCTGGAGTATGGAGAACACGCTGGCAATAAATACGATAGGAACGAGTTAATAGTGTTCGAAGTGCTAGCATGACAACATAGGCATTGATTAAAACGGCAGCAATATTGTAGGCAACGATAANACGATAAGTGTTCATTTACAAAGCACGCTTTACTCTTCTGTGTGTTTGATAGTGTCTACCTTTTCGACTTTAACTATTCAATCATTTGCGAATGAAAGCCAAATGAGCTTAAATTAAATGGTTTACGATTTCGCATAATTTTTTTTCCGTAATAAACGGATAATAGATAAAAGGTCGTTAGAATTACAACAGGCCATGGTGCTCCGACCAGAGGCCACGATTTTGTTACAGGATCAGCACCATGAGGTGCAATTAAATTCCAAAGATCTGTCATTGTTTTTGTAAAAAAGATGTTTTAACTTCCTTGGAAATCGTGTTCCTCCAAACCGGTCTCAACGTTGGTAAAGAGGAAAGAGAAGAGAATATTGATGCGCACCAATGCACATAAAACAACGTACGATACCGTCATATGTAAATGAGTAGGAAGACAAATCACCATTTACGCACACCTTTCCTCTTTGTCAAGAAGTATGTGGTATGAATATCATAGTCCTTTGCTCAGTTCACCTGTGTTATTCTTTAAGAGGGTCAAACAATGCACACTGTTCGAACACTCTTTTAAATTGCATCACTTTTTGGCTTACGACAAACGTCTCATTCAGATTATATTTGCAAAAGGCTTTTTTAACAAAGACAAAACTGAACGTATTTTCTCAATTCTATATTAAACAGTTTATTTTTACCTTGTCTTGATCATATGAAGGAAAATTAACGATTGGATATAACATGATAAAATAGTTTTAAAAAAATAATCAAATTTCTCTCTATCGTGTGGTATATTTTTTGTATTTAGTTTCAACCGAACACGTTTGTCGTTTAAGGACCCCTTCCTCAGAAATTATCTTCGACATCGTACATCCGATCTTGACGAAACTTTCCATAAATGTTTGGCTTAATGAGTTACGGGAACGAAAAATTTTTTTTGTCTCCAAGTCTTACCGTTCAGGAGTTTTCCAGCGATCAAGGTCCAAAAAGGGCCCTGAAGTGTTCCTAAGATTTTTTAGTATTCTTCAAGCTGGAGAGTCCGGATTTGATTTGTTTTAAGCTAGACACCTAACTACATCGACTGATCGGCGCCGATTTTTCAATTAAGCCTTTATTTGTTTTTCAGGCAACCAACAACCTCCAAAACCCGAAAAAGCCTTCCAGATTTTCTAAAAATCCTTAATTTGATAAAAAACTAACACCTAATTCAAAAATCGATGCCGGTCAGTCGATGTAGCTTCTTTTCCTCTTTTAAACAAAAAAATAATAAACTATCTATGACAAACCGCTATAAAAAATCTTGTGAAATACTTCAGGTGTAACTCTTATATAGAGAAAACGCTGTATGAAATACTCAATTTTAGAACTTCTAGGAAAATGTTTGTAACTTTTTGATACAAAGTCATACAGAGTTGTGCGAGGTCTTATTTTGATCAGAAACGTTTGCTCTACAAATCTGTGTGTTTAGAAAAATTTTAATTGCATTAGTATCCAGGAAAAAGCTATTATTTGAAGAGCCGGTTTTTCAAGGCTCCTAGAAAACTTGCTCGAAATCCGCGAAAAGCCACTTCTGTAACCAAAAGCGATACAGATTCTGAAAGGAGATACTGCAGGCTACCTTTCCATGTGCTTATCTCAAAACTGATGTTTTGACGGAAAATCACCATTTCTGAGGGGGAGCCCTTAAAGTACAATCTATCCGTCTGTTGATAAGGTGCTGGAAATTCAAAAAAACATATCCGAATATTTTTTTCATTTTTTCTGCTCTAGTTGGATACAGTTCATCGAGTTACCTAGGTAAAACTTAGTTTTCGATTTTTGATGGAAAGTTTGAAAAATATTTACTTTTTAAAAATGGACAAAAATCACTATAGTATAAAAATTTAACTTTAGCATTTTTTAAAGCTAGAATGGGCTCGGAATCTGCTGAACACCAGCAGAACCAGAAAAATGTCCTTGTACATCAACCAAATCTATCTAGTCCTACCCGGTAGTTTTTTCTTTCGGAAGGGACACGCTTGAATGGAACAAAATGCGTTTTATCTCATTCCAACACGTCCCTCTCCAAAGAAAAAACCACTAGGTAGAAGAAGCTAAAAGATAAAATTTCTTTTACTTCATTCTAGCCACCATACGAGTGAGAAGCATCCACCCGAATACGACCGAGTCCCTCTTTACCGCTTAGACTTTAGTGATAAACGACTAGCCTAAACACTCTCATATAATTACGTACATATATTGGGTGTTGGTTAACTCTGATCTCACCACCCGATTCCTCCTTTGAAATGTGCATTAATACAAGAAATGTTTTAAAGAAGAATGGATTCGGTTATTTTCTTGAATTTCATGTTTCGCACAAAATCTAATGAAACCACTTGAAATCTGCAGATCATGGAATCGATCTGGTGGTTCAACCAAACTCGTTTAGTAAAATTCTTGTACCTCTGTGAGAAAAGGTCATTGAGAACTGCGAAACGTCTTGTTATACTCAGAATTGAATGAACTATCTCTTCACTGTCCGAAACGAGTTTCAGAAAGCTTCAGAGCTTGAAGGCTTTCATGAAAATAATTGATAGAATCGACCCACTAATGTTGCTTGTGTTCATTGTGTTTGTTCGAATGTGTCTAATTCTAATTCTTTTCGTTCATGAATCCGACCACGTAAACGATTCATTACTTTTAACATTTGTGACCATTT
>CAJNOQ010005807.1:0-14632 GCA_905250885.1 Didymodactylos carnosus | reverse complement strand
CTTTCCTTTTCTTTTTATATCTTTTTATATAATCAAAAATTCAGTTTTCAGATGATGAGTCATCAGAAAATTAAGTTTTTTCAACTTTCGAGTCCCATAACTTTGCAACGAAAGGACGTATCAAGTAAAAAGTTTTTGTGGAAGTGGGCAAAGTACTGGGGAAAGCAAAGGAAAACGTTTGCTCAAGCGAGCCTCTTGTAACCTGAGTTATTATAGAAACATATCTAAACAAGTGATTGCACTAGAACTTTACGTTTCTCTCATATGCGCGTATTTTCTTGTCTCTTTGGTCTGTATATAGATTCATCGTTATGTGTGTACGCATGTGATCATCCATTTCAAAATAAAGCAGAAAGGTTCCAAAGGAATGCATCTTCTAACGAGTATAAATTTCAATTTCGATCAAGTTCAAACTGCAGTTCTAATTTCGACTGACCGAAACATAAATAATTCGACATCGAACGATATTATCCGTCACTAATTTAGCCCAGAGTTTCTTTATACAGTCAAATTTTTTGTATAATCTGATTTAAGATGCCGTTTGATTTTTGTGTGATTTTATTTCTACATTCACGAGTCAGAACAACAAATAATTTTCTTTTAGTTGTCGTAAAAGGATGAAAAAATGGATTATGATAATTTTATTCACTTTATGTAAGAAATAATTCTACAAGTTATAATCTATTCATTTGTAGATAATAATGGCAAGAGACGTGTTAGCATTCTGAAAATGCAGCAGAAATACGATTAATCATGTCTGAGGCATAGATGAGATAGTAAAAAATATTTCCTGAATTGGCATGTTTCGATTTTGAATCTGATAATGAATGAAAACATCAAATAGTTTAGAATGAAATTAATATTTTTATAAAATGAATTTTTAAATAATAAAAAAACGAAAGTCATAGAAAAACTTTCACAAAATGATATGATTAATTCGACTCTTGTAAAAGTAACAACAAGAAAAAATAAAGAAAGATACATGTGATCTAATTATCGAAATGATACCGATGTAAAACAATAATTGTTTAATTTCAACAGATCAGTAGACAAAATATTTGTGACGATGAAAAAAACAGAGATAACTACACGAGTATTAAATGCACAATAGTTTATTATAAGCAGTATTTTTTACTTTTTGATATTTTATCAAGGTCTTACACATACAAATTGCTTAAGTTTATTTAAGAATTAGTTGATGTGCCTTCTATAATTTAAGAAGATGAAGAGTAATCGTACTACATTTTTATTAAGTTATAAATTCTCGTTTAAGAGATTCGATTTTTCAAATATTATAGTAAATTATCTAAACATCATTAATTAGACAGACAGAAAATATTATTACTAACGAACAAATGTCACTTTTTGCACTATTAACGGAATTGTATTTTGAGCAAACAAAATTCAGGAGAACAATAGGAAATTTTCGACTAGGATATAATCATTAAAGGCACAACATTTAGACGGGTTTACTGAAAAGAATTTTCAAGTATCTTCAATAAATAAATGTACTTGTTGTGTCTAAAAACCATATTAAAAAAATAAAAACAACAAGAATACGCAGACAAAATTCAAAAAAAAACAGAAAAAACAGAAAACGTTTAAAATAAAAGTGAAATAATCGTTTGGAGAAATCTGTTTTGTTTTTGTTGTTGTTAACTCATAATCAGTTTATTAAGATTTTTATTTTACTTTGTAATAGATTTTTGTTTTCATCGGTTTTGTCAATTTTATGTCAATGAGATGCGTTCATTTTTTTTGTTTGTTCAAAAATGTTTAATGCAAAATTCTGATGTCTATTATTTTGTGTGATTTTTTTTCTGTTCTGTTCATTATTTTTGTTTTGATATTTTATATTGTGATCAACTCGTGAAGCTCTACAAACTGGTGTGTATCCCATTCAAAACTGAGGGTCACACTTGGGGACCTTCCCTCGTAAGGTATTTTAAAGTATAAATAGGAAATATGAAAAATTCGTATATTAAAATATCTGTAAAGTAATTGTTTCTTCAACATCTGTCGATATTTCACCATGTTTAAGAAATACACTGTTACAATATTCAAGGCATAACATACGTTCAAATGCTGACATACGTTCATGTGCAACTACTTAATGTTTGCATGTCTTAACCATCAAGCATTCTAGCCCAACAGTTCACTGTTTTTTCACAAAGGAAATATTGTCTTTTATATATATATGTTATCGGGTTAAAACTCAATTAGGAAGACACAACATCGTGCTTTTAATGGCAAACAATTCTTCTTTCTGCTTTCTTATGAAACACCTTTTGGACATTGAAATTATTCATTTTCTTTTACTTCTCTTGTGAAATTCACAATCAGCAAGCAGTATAGTTCGCGAAAAGTTGATGGAGATCTGAAAAAGAACTTTTCACCTTAATACTGTAAAGAAAAAGATAACAAATTTTATTCAAATATCTAGTATTGACAACGAAGAAACATTCGAAGAAAGAAAAACTTTCACATGAAAATACTTGGATACTCAATTATACCACAGTATTTTCTTCGATGGTTCCTCTTCATCGATCTGATTTATTCACAATTTCAGTCGCGTATTCACCTTGGCGATTTCGGTACATCATTTGCACCTGCTGATCCAATTGAGTTAATAAATACAATCTCGATATCATCACAAATCGGTTGTGCACAAACATGTAATGTGAATTCCTTGTGTCGGACGTTCGATTATGATACATTATCTAAACGATGTCGACTATTTGAAGGTGAAATCACAACTGGTCAAGTGAATAGATCAGCAGCTGTCCCATCAGCATCAAGAGTTAGTAGTGTTGCATATACACAACAACTTTATTTAGTCTATAACCAAACATGTAATCAATGTCAAATAAATCGATATTTATTATGTATTAATAATACTTGTCAATGTCCCCCCCATACATATTGGAATGGATCGATGTGTTTAAATCAAGGGTACAACGGTTCATCATGTCAAAATGATGAATGGTGTAGAAATGATAAAAATATAACATGTTCTTCATCTCATTTATGTGGTGAGTGTACACATTGATTTATTTTCTGTTACTATGATCTAATAGATTCCACATGAACTACGCTTTTGAGGCTTTTGAAGCTGCACGGGTGAAGATCAATGGAATGACCTTCGAATTGAAGTTGGTTTATACCACCACCACGGGTAGAATACTATAAGTCCTGCTGTAATCTTTTCCCCTTAAGGTCAGTGGAGCCTTACTGCCAGCATGGCAGCAGCACGTGATGCTCATACTGCAACCCTGCTCAATTCTTGTGGCGCGCCTTCTTACTCTTCTCTTTGGGGTTAATAGCCAGTACTGACAAAGTTCTTTTCATCATGACTTTTCGCTTTTTTCGCTTACATTTGTTTAAAGTAAAGTTTGCAAAAATGTTATTAAGACAGTAAATCAGTTCTTGTCTAATGAGATGAGCATGGTGGTGCATCTGGTATTAAAGTATCGACGATCTCGACGAACAGAAATCAGAACATAGTTTAATTTGTAACCAGTGGTGCAGATACTTTTCTCTTTTTTGCTCCATCTGTATTGCAGTTCATAAGCATCAATTTACAGTCTTTTTCCCAGCGGAAAGAGAGGTTCTAGACAACAAAAACGGAAAAAGTTGGATAAAAGATATATTTTAGCTAGGCAAAGCTACTCAATAATCCATTCATAAAAGTCATCTTAAACATGAAGACTGCAGGAGCAAATCTAGGAAATCCAAATACATTTTGGCAGTCAAACATGAAAATAAATGAGGGATTTTGTGAAGAATTTGATTCTCTATTGGATGATTTTTTTCCAGAACTATTTAGGTCAGGAAATTGAATTTAAAATGTAAAATTTAAATTTTCTTTGAGTTCAGATTCGTAATCAGCACAAGAAAAAACGTATCTAATGATAGATTTCTTTTGTTCGAGTGAAAACAAAAATTTGAACCGTCAGATTCAACAGATGATGTTAGGTGGCCACGCAGTTTGTTGTACAAGAATTCGGGAACATGATACAATGTACTACAGACTATAGATACACAATCTTATCCCCATCTCTTAACTCTCGTTTTTTTCAACTTATTCAATTTCTCGTATCATTTATATATATATATATGTACGCATGTACATTCACTGGAAAGACAGACATTTTTTCTCTTGTCACATGTTCTGGTCACACTCATCGAGACTTATAGAAGTGTCTATTTTACAGAGCTGGGCAAGTGAAGTTAAAAATGACTTGAGTCAAGTCAAGTCATTTTTGACGTGATTTCACTTGGTAAATATTTTTGTGACTCAGACTTTTGAAAAGACTTGACTTGTGACCCTAGTCGGCCGATCTTACGGCAATTCTACAGAAATCGTATAGAAATCTTATATAAGACAGTGGATGGAAATGCGTAGAATATTGATAAGATTCTGATATAAGACAATATAAGAATCTTTTAAGAGTATGAAAGAATTCGGTAAGATGACGTATATAATTATGTTATAAGAATTCGTAAGATTGCAGTAAACCAGCATCAGAAATTTTAATTCGCTCAATCAGATCGCCTGACTGTATTCAAAGATAAAGTTGAAGAATAGCATCATCATTTACTGGAGGTCTTTCTTCTCCTGTTGCTCTACTCTAGGGCTGGGCAAGTCAAGCCACTTTTCGAGTCGGAGTTATTCTGTAGCGATTTCGAGCCGAGTCGAGTCGAATCAAGTTATTTTTTCCATTTTTTCGTTTTCAATTTATTTTTATAATCAACGTTTACTACAACTTTTTCCATATGAATACATAGGTAGAAAAAAGCTCTTGAAAAAATCGTTCTGATGCAATATATTCAATCACGACGAAAGTTATGAATAAGTGAAAATTTAATCTTATAAATTGTAATCTTTTTATAAGAGCAAATGAAAATTTTTTGAATGAATGACTAGAGTCAAACAGTCAAGTCTACGTCACCCAATTTTCTAGTCAGAGTCTAATCAGAGTCTTTAAGCAAATGTGACTCGAGTCTGAGACATGACTCGGACCCGTCCAGCCCTGCTCTACTCTACTAATACAATATCGACGCGTGGTACGACTTTTTCAATATCGACTACCTGAAAAATCTGTAGAATTTTACACTGAATTGTGCAGCTATGTAATTTACTACTGATTTAGCATTTTCCCTGTCGTTTCTGCAGACGAATAACTATGCTACATAGTCGAGTTAATTTGCTTTTAGAGAAGGATGATTTTCTTTGTAATCGATGGTAGAAAAAGTACGACATCCATTGTTTGTTACATTGACAGCTAAACTCACTGATGGGTTTAAAACTATTTTTCAAAAGTTTAAATAGAAGAAAATTTCTAAAAAAGTTCATCAGGTTATAACTCGGGTTGGAGATTATAACTCGGTTATAACACGAGTTGGAGGCTATACCTGATAGAGAATTATAACTATTTCAATTTCATTTATAACTGCAAACCCGAGTAAAAATTCTGTAAGTTCATTGCATTGTGTCTTTTTCGAATCATCGAAAAATACGTTCATAAAATGGGTAAGAACACACCTCGTTTATGAAGACTTTGGTATTGTGTATTATGGTCAGTTCTGCAGATATTAAGTGTGCCGTTCTTCCAAAGGCAGTTTTATGAATATTATACAAGATTAGCTCACTTAGTTTTATATGTTTTCTGGTCAAATACAGAGAGCTCTTGACTATATACTGGTGAAAATCTTTGTTAATATTTGATCTATAGTAAGTTATTTGATCATTTTGTTTTCGAATAGATCAGAGTTCCCTACTTTTATTATTTCATTGGGTTGTCTGTAATATTAAAATGGATTTGAAAATAATTAAAATGTGGGTTATTTTTGTTGTGGGGTATGTTTTGTGTAGTGAACGATTATACCATGATATATTCATCATGATAAGCGCATGGCTTTCTGTCAAATATAGTTAAAAATTGTACAAACAGTTTTATTTTCTTTCATTTTACAACCCTATTATGTGACGCAAAGAAAATACAAATTTTGAAATATTTTGAAATATAAGGGAAAAAGTTAGGAGAAGTACTACCTCTCAGGACGTTGATTACGACTGTCGTATACGCATCGTAATTTGACGTATACGACGCGGTATTTTGACGTTTAAAATCATATTTCTTCGTATTTTGTCGTAAAGCCGGCCGAAGTATTACGATGATCGTATACTTTTTTTTCTAGAAATGTCCACAATGTAGGATGTTCACGGTGAAACGATTTGTGTAATTTATTGTGCCACCCTTCAACATGATTATTGCTTCGAAGCATTGCTTGATCTGTACGACTGTGCATATTCCATAATTCTATACACTGCAAATAATACTGATAATTTCTGTTTGGAAAATTCGAGGAAATTTCCGTTCGAGGAAATTTCCGTTCGAGGAAATTATTTTCCAGAATATCGCTTTCGAGGAAATTTCATTCGAGCAAATTTCCCAAACCCAAAATTTCTTGTCCGTGTAGTGTGACGATCATGAGTCTGAGAGACGTTCCATGAGTGAATCGAGTACCCTTAAGTGCCGTTTCACGGTAAGGACGACCTAAGTTGCTCAATCGATACCCAGTTTTTCGGACTAAACTGGTGAACCTAAATGTTCATTATCAGCGCAAAGCCACAGAGACAAAAAGGAAAACAGAATTTAGGGCTTTTGTTATAAATTCTATAACGTTGTAAAGAAAGGTTGTGCAGAGGTGGGAGATGTCTCATTTGGATCAGAATTTCGTGGGCTACAATCGTGACTTATTAAGAGAAAGTTTTGGGGATTTTTCGAGGTTTTCTGGAAAACTGGTTTTCCAAAAAAACGCTCTAGGAAACCTAGTAGCCCGCCTCATATGGATATTCGGAGTTAGCGTGGTCAATAACCTATATTCTACTAGGTTTGGTGAAAAAACGGTTGGACAGTTGAATATGTTTCCTCGTTAAACAAACACATATAGGAACACCCTACCTGTGCGCCCGAGTCGGTGTAGAGAAACTAACTATGTAGTCGGGATCCCTATGGTTTGAAACCCTTGTACATTTAGTAGGAATGCCACATGTGAATTTCCAACAAACAAAATTTTTCTGTCAAAACTGGCATCATATATATTTATAGAACGAAAGAATAATTATTCATTTTAAATAATATTACAGGTCTGACGTTTTGCAAGGAGCTGTCCAAACCATGTAAGAAAAATTTATATTCACAAAGATAAACTCATATTATTCAAAATTTCTCAAAAATTAAAAATTAATTTTTCATGTAAAGTCCTAATTTCAATTGCATTTACTACACAAAAACTGCACGAGAAAAAAGTCACTCTTTTGCGCCTTCGTACAGGTTCTCAACTTTATAACGCCATAAAAAGCGATTTTGAACAAAACAGTATTTTCAGACACCAAAACATCAGCACAAAAACATTTCGTACCGAAACTTCGAGATCATATTGCGACAAGCCATATCAGGAAAACAGACCTTCCAAAAAGTGATTTCACAAGTATACGATAACAAAATTGTAGACGCAGGAATTGAGATCCTTTCTTAGGATAGTAAATTACATCATGTTTTACTCAAACTTTTCTTCGAGAACATGATGTGATCAGTTCAGGAAAACAGTAGCAGATACAAACTACAAGAAAAACAGGCAGAGCAGTGATCTGCATAAGTATACGATAACAAAATAAGAAGTTGCTTTATATAATGGACATTCTGTTTAGTTTAGATTAGGGCTGTGACAGTTACCAGTTACCGTTACCAGCGTTCTCCGTTACTAGAGGTAACGGTAACTGATATAAAATTAATAAGCATCGTTCCTCGTTACTGGAGGGTAAAAGATTTCTTACTGTATATCAATTACCATTACCTCTACTAAGGAGGAACGATGCTTATTAGTTTTATGTCAATTATAGTTACCGTTAGTAACGAGGAACGGTGGTAACGGTAACTGGTAACTGTCACAGCCCTAGTTTAGATGAATGAATATATCCCATATTCATCTTATATATGTCCTTTTCTAGTATACAGGGAAGGGAACAAAGGAAGCGACATGTATCTAGAAATTTTTGCTTTCACGTCCTTTCCTAGTTCCAACAAACCACGTATTTTTTCTTCGTAATTTCGACACTCTCATACTAATACATGGCGCTTTGATATACATGTCATTCGACGAGCTTTTTCCGCTTACCGAGTGAAGTATGACCTTCTCAACGTTATTTAGGTGTACTCAGAGTACTATAGCGAATCGAACCATGTATTTTGTTTTGAAAAGAGCACATGTTTTCATGTTCTTATCCACTGAAGAATGAACGAAAATTAAGCAGACAAAATACGTGGCTTTTGAATCATTTTCAATAGTGAAGAATTTCAAAATCGATAATAAGACTAACACCACCTTATACATAATGAAGTTAGCTGTTTCACTTGATACTAGTTTCGCCTTTTCCAAGGACATCATCAGTAGGATCATGACAAAAACGTTTTTCGCTCTCCTTTTAAGCAAAGGAGAAGAAAAACACATGTAAGGAATACAAAAATGTAACGTAGTCCATTATTCTTTAGACGAGCGAATTCTTTTTGCATTTTTTGCAGCCTTGCTTACAAGATCTTTTACTCGGACTTATCTTCGAGAACATAATGAAATCAAGTCTCGCCATAAAGATTTTCTAATGACAAGAAAAAATCTTGCAAAAAACTTTTCTACTTCGTTGTCAAGGTCTTGGACTTAAGAAAGGTAGAAACCTTATTTTTCCATCGTATGAAAGCCCGTTTCTTGCTACAAGAACACTAAAAAACACAACTTTTATGGGTAAGAAAACTAATCTTGGATGAATTTTCTTATGACAGTTGGGATTCTGATTCCACCATGTTTTACCCGGTTTTCTCTTCGGGAATATGATGCAACACATTTCAAAATTAGTTCGAATTTGAGCTCAAAATAAGTACACAGAATTCCATTCACATCTCTCAACTCATGCTCTGCAAGTTATCCTTCAACTTCTTCAAGTTAAAATAAGAATACAATAAATTCGGTTCGCTACTGATATAAGGGTATCGACTGTTGCAATAGTTAGTCTTTTTCTTCTTAGTGAACGCACGCGAAATTTGCACATATGAATTTCTCTTTCGTTTTCTTAACGGGTGGCGCAGAATAAAACGGACTATTTTGTTGCCTCTATAACTCTGTCGATTTAAATCTGATCGGGCCAGTTTTTTCTTATCAGAATCGTCATTCAGTTGTCAACAAACTCATGTGTAGAAGAGTTTTGTAAACTACAAAATGGCTAAGTTCTAAAACGAAGAAAAGACGTCCGAAAATCTTCAACTTTCCAGCTTAAAATGCATTAACATTTGGAGTATGTTTCGACAATTTATACGCAGGCTTAAATTAAGGGAGAAACATTTGCTGGCATTTTCAGATACGCTCTTTACGATATCCTTGAAAATATTTTGTTTGAAAGTGGCCTTCACCTATTAAATCGATATTTTCCGAAAACTCGTCCAAAACGCCTTAATTTGGGTTTTCACGCAAACTTACCGCAAACAAAACTTTGCATGACTCGAACGAGTGTACAGGGATGTAGTCGAGTGTACTAGCTTTCAAAGGAAAAAAAATCGTCAAAAAGTAACGCTTTTTTACTGAACAGCATGCGTTTTCGTGCAAGTATCAAAAACATGAATGAAAGTAGAGTTTTTTCGAAAACGCGAACAAATTTTATGCTAAATTTTTTACCCATTTTTCATCAAAAGATTTCTCAAAGACATGAATCTTGGCCAGAATTTGATGCTCTTTAACATGGTCGACTCAGTTCTTTCGTAGCTCTCCACGTGAAAAGCTAATTTTTGGAAAAAACAGGGTTTTGTGCTTGAAAGTTGAAGATTTTCGGACCTCTTTTCTTCGTTTTAGAACTTAGCCATTTTGTAGTTTACAAAAATCTTCTACACATGGTTTTGTGGACAATTGAATGACGATTCTGATAGGAAAAAACTGGTCCGATCAGATTTAAACCGACAGAGTTATAGAGGCAACAAAATAGTCCGTTTTATTTTGCGCCACCCGTTATATTATATTGTTTCTTCAATACAGAATAGTTGAAGAAGAGCAATGTGACCTTTAAAAGTTGTGAAACATCTATATGAAAGTAATACGAAAGTTGAATAAGTTGAATAGAGCCGTAGGAAATAAGTAATAGGGATGTATCAAATAAGATGTCTTCCCTTTTCTTTCACTTTTTGGCACTTCTTAGCATATCTATCTCGTGGCACTTTTTCGCTATTCAAACATCTACAATGGGTGAAATAAGTGTTCGGAAATAGAGTCAGTGTTCCTATTGATAGCAGGAAATTTTTTCTTTTTCGTAAATCTCCATTTTCTCAGTCGTTTTTTAAGTGGTAAAGAGTAATGTGATAACACCTGCAATGTCGAACTGCTCAAATATCAATACAACAACGGTTGCACTAAGCGGTATGTAAATTGCGTTTGCAGTTTCAATATTTAAAATAGGCTAAATACGATATTTTATTTATTTTGAAGCACTCAATGCAACTATACGGCAACAAATCTACTATCTCTACAATCCATCCTCTCCAGCACCATTATTCTTTCAAGTTAGTGTACTGTACATTGCACAAGGTATGAATGAAACACTGACATTTGGTATTCGAAATGATCCGAGTTATACATATTTGGATAATATCTCCGTATTGAGTGGTGGACAGGAACTCCTTACGAATGGAAATTTTGAATACGGAACTCAACTTGGATGGTCTGGTGCATCACATCTAGCTAGCGGCTCTGGGATTTGTTACTCATATTGTTATGTAGATGGAATAGTCGGCAGGTTAGACTATGTTAGTCAAACATTTCAGACAACACCAGGATCGTTGCTTTATATCAGTTTCTATATCAGATGGGGAGGAAATGGTTCGGGAGTTATTGCTAATGTAACAATATATCCCTGAATAATGAACGATACTTTTTTATCTGTTTGTTGTCTGTTCTCTCTCATTTCTTATTAATTTAAACAAGTGTGTTTTTATTTTCTTACAACTTTTAATCTTGAATTTTATCTATTATTGCATATCTGTTCCATTATTTTTGTTCTCTACTACTCACTTTCTTCTAATTCTTTTGGGCCTTTCTCTCACTCTTTATCTCTGTGAGAAAAAAAACTGAAACATTTTGAAAAACAATGGCAAGGTGGAACAAAGAGATGGTAATGAATGAGTATTTACCAGCAGTAGATGGTTTAAGCTACCGTGAAGCGTTTCGACCTTGCTTAAAGGTCTCTTTAGACGGCTGTTTCACATCTATGATGTTTTTCACTTACATGTTGTATATTTTTTATATCTTATTGAATATACTGAAAACAGTAAATGCACTGTACATGAGCGTGAGTGCGCAGAGAATGTTGCATATTTTTTGAAGAAAAAGAACAGATTGTGTAGAACTTAGCCATTTTGCAGTTTACAAAACTCCTCTACACATGAGTTTGTTGACAACTGAATGACGATTCTGATAAGAAAAAACGGGCCCGATCAGATTTAAACCGACAGAGTTATAGAGGCAACAAAATAGTCCGTTTTATTCTGCGCCACCCGTTGTCCTTTTGAATGTGTGTTAGATGCAAGCATTTTGATGAAGTTCTGTTGTTAGAACCTAGTCTTCCGTCAAAGTACGATTCTTGGAAGCAAACGTTTTCACTCACTTGTTGGTGATATTCTCATTGTCGTCGACATGGTTGTTGTCGTTCTCAAAGTGCCTGAAACCGAAGAAAAACTCTAGATTTTCTGCTAATTAACAAGTAAAATCTCAGTCACCGTTATCATAGACTTGTCCACTGTACGTGACTACACTCGTATATGGTCCGTAGATTGTTAAACTCAAACTTGATCCAAACTGTAGACTATCGACGATCACCGACACTGGTAGATAATAGATGAATATATAACTTGGTCCTTGTGTAAGAAAAATCATCAGAGCAAATAATGTTTCAACAAAACACAAAAGCACAATAAAAAAAAAATATACATTGAAGGATAACATCGAGTCATTGCACAACTTCAATCATTGTGCAGAATATAGGAAAGAACAGCGAAGTTGATTTTTGCAGTTCGTCTGCAAAGATCAAGTTCGTGTGTTCGATCCTAGCTTCGTGCAAGGATTGATTTTGTGTTTTGATAGTTTAAGTTTCAGAATGATATAATGGGAATTTATATTCTCGATTTCGTTCTGGTTCAAGATTAAAGCTTAAACCAACCTTAGAGGTCTGTAAAAGCTCTTTCTAGATATCCTGTGAATAGGATAAAGAACAGCGTAAATACTTTACATTCTGAAGTTCTGAACTCGTTCTGATGTATTTTGAGCGAACAGTGAATTTTTAAATATTAAGTGAAAACAGCCTGAAAACCCCAATTTTCGTAAAAGTCCTTTTTCGCTAGTTTCTAAGAACTTTTTCTTAAAGCAAATATTGCCACGAGACTCAGCATGATTGATTACCCATAGTCCATTCGTTTTCAAGGCTACCAATAGTCACCAGGTGCCAATCCTGGGACTCGTAGGACATCCGATACAGCGCCCAAGACGCGGAAAATCAAGGTGTCGTTTGACTCCCGTCTTCAAGAGGACATCTCGGGCTATCAGAAAAAAGTAATACAATCCTATTCGAAATTTTTTACACACGACCTGGTTTTTCAAAGATCTCCTAGAAAACCTGTTTCAGGAAACTCTTCTGAGGACTCTCTAAGCTTGTTCACCCATGCTTTGTACTCAGCATCATTAGGTATTCGTTCTGTACAAAAATCACTTTCATAACATCAGTGCGTCAGTTCGAAATAAAATACTAAGTTTTTGTACAGGGGGTCTCCAGAAAACCTCTGAAAATTCTCTCAAAAGCCATTAATATGGTATCAAATCATATGTATTCTGAAAGTAGACACATCAGGCAATGTTTATATGTGCTTATCTCAAAATCCGAGAATCGTCATTTCTGACGGGGGGCCCTTAAGGCCTTAAAAACCTTCTTTTCACACATTTTAAGGCTTTACACGACTTGAGATTTTTACCGCGTTCTCTGGAGTTCCCCGTGTGAACTGAAGACGTTCGAATGCGTTATTTTTATAAACGTCTATAATGTATGTAAAGTTTTAATGCATTATACCATCTTTAGAAAACTTTTCGGGCTCTAACGCTTCTCAGACGTTATAAAATATGGCGTTCTTGGCGTTATCCTTCTATTCGTCATGGGAATTGCGTTAACGGTTTCTTCAACTTCAGAAAAATTTTAGAAAACTTCATATTCGGAGTTCTCCTATATATTGTTATGTCTCAATTATGATTCGACCTATAACTGGCATTTGATCTCAAAAGAAAACTGAGAGCGTTTTCATGTTTTATGGTTCCCGTGTGAATGAATATTACCGATAGCGTAACGCTTCCCGTATGTGAAGAAAATATTCACTCTTGAACTTTCAGAGAATGTATACCTGAAGATATTTTCGCTAGGATCAGTTCGTTATTAGAGCCAATCTAATATTCTGTGAATAAGGCGGAATGGCTGGGACCCAATCCTCTGTACGTCAAACAGAATCAAGCTGATCGTCGCTACATCCTGAGTGCCACTAACGGCTGAGCTTCAATCTGCTTTCAATCTCTCTGTTGAAAGCAATAAAATAATATTTTATTTTATTTTTTATTAATCCGTTCCTCTTTTTTCGGTTTATTATTATTGTTATTTAAAGAAAACCGAATCGCTAGAATATGTGTTTATAGAATCCTACGGCCTTTTCAATAACTGACTCTTTTCATTTTTGATGACAGACTCGCCTAGAAACCTTTTTTTTATACAGCCAGTAAACAAAAAATAAAACTTGGCTCGTTACCATCAAAGGAATGTAAAGGAATTTTCGAAAACACGCCACTTAGAAAAAGAAAACATAAAATTAAGAATCTTTTGATATTTTTTGTATTTTCTGTAATGAGGTTCGTTTGATTAGTTACACAACTATGAGAGCGGAGAAAATACTCTTTCTCTGAGAAGTCAGAAAAAGGCCACTTTAACTGGAACTAACGACGTGAATGTTAAGTTCCAGTCAGCTAAGCTAGAACACTACAACACAATGAATAGTGGAATAAGTAAAGGCATAGTAAGGTATGGCAGACAAGAGCAGCTAAGATTACACCACGTTAAATAAAACAAGGTACGGTATTGAGAGGAGGAGAAGTTCAGAACTTCACAGGATTTTAGATACAATAACGTAACGTAAGGTAATGTAGAGAAGTTCGGAGAATTTCAGATATGGTAAGTTAAGGTAAGGTAATGTAGAGAAGTTGAGGGTTTTTTGATTCTGTTTTGCAAAGTACACGTGAATGTATCGGTTTTTTTGAAAAAAATGAATGTGTTGCTGTGTGGACTTTCTATGGGTCGTCTTTTGGAAAGGCTTTCCTATGGGTTTTCTTTTAAAAGGTCGATATATGAGCAGTATTCAACATCATGGACTCCTCTGCTAAAACATCACGATAATTTTCACATACATAAGTGATGTCTACTCACATGTGTATCATAGATCCGAGAGAGAGAGAGTCATAGACACAAACTGCCATAAATCCTATCCTTACTCTGTGTGTCTGTGTCTCT